>JAOXYA010147012.1:0-10000 GCA_028565675.1 Sorex palustris | reverse complement strand
TTCTCCTAACCCTGAAAGAGCCTTGTATATGGCACTTCTTAAAAAATCAGGGTTAGGATGAAGGAGACATTACTGGGGCCTGCTCGAGGCAATCAACGAACAATAGGATGATCGTGATTGTGAGACTAGAGAGAGAGCTCAGGAATTAAGGCACCTATCTTGCAGAGGGCTGAGACCAGTTCAATCTCATATAAGTCCCTCTTCAAAAATAAATGAAAGAAGACACAGAAAATGAAAAAATATTCCTTGCTTATGTAATGGAAAAATTAATATTTTCAAAATCATAATACTACCCAAAGCATTATACATATTGAAAGCAACCACAATAAAAATTTCAATGATTTTTAAGGACTTAAAATAAATGTTAAAATTTGTATGGAATCATTAAACTCCCAAATAGCTAATACTGCCAGACCATATGGTGCAGGGATCCAACTAGGGCTGGCCACATGCAAAGCATTTGCCTTAAATCCTGTAATAATATCTGTTTTCCTTCATTAGAATACTATTTACTTTGTTCTGTTTGTTTGGGGTTTGGTGCCACAACTTTCAGGTCCAGGGGTTATTTCTGGCTCTATGTTTCAGAAGTGACTCCTAGAAGTGTTTTGTGGGTACAAGGAATTTAAACTGGGGTCACCCACATGCAAGCCTTAGCTCCTGTACTAGCTTCCCAGCCTAGGATATTATTTTAAATGAGATTTTTTCTTGATTTCTTTCTCCTCTAATTAGTTGTTTGTATATAGAAATGCAACAGATTTTTGCATATTGATTTTGCAGTCTTTGATTTAGCTGTATTTGTTTACTGTTTCTCAGAATTTTTCAGCAGAGTCTTTAGGGTCTTCTATGTTACCATTTCATCTGCAAATGGTAAGGTAATTAAACTCCTTTTCCAATTCAAATGTCTTTATTTTTTTCCCCCTGATTACTGTGATGAGTATGTTGAATAACTGGAGAAAGTGGACAACCTTGTTTTGTGCCTGGTCTCAGAGAGAAGGGTTTTCACCCCTGAAGATGATGTTAGTAGTGAGTTTATTGTACATGGCTATTACTATCTCAAAGTGTGTTCCTTTATGACTATTTTGTTCAAAGGTTTTTTTAATCATAAATGAATTCTGACTCTTTTCGAAAGCTCTCTGTACATCAAAAGAAATGGGATAAAAATGAAATGGCACCTACTAAATAGGAAAACTTATTTGATACCATACAACAGATGAAGGGCTAATATCCAAGATACATAAATCACTCAAAAACCTCAAGAACAAATAAACAAATAATTCTATTAAAAATGTAGGGAAAGAAAATGAACAGACACTTCTGAAAGAAGACATATGAATGGTAGAAAGCATATGAAAAATCGTTCATCATTATTTATTATCATAAAAATGCAAATCAAATGACAATGAGATATCACCTGCCACTAGAGAAAATCACTGACAGAAAAAGACTAGAAGCAACCAGTTTGGGGTAGGGGTAAGGGGGATGCAATGTAAAGGAAACCCTTATTCACTGTTGTTGGGAATGCCATCCAGTTCATTCGCTGGAAAATAGTATGGAGTCATCTAACAAAGTTAAAAATAGAACTACCATATGATCAAGCAATTCCAATCCTTGAAATTTTTCCCAAGAATATAATAACATTAACTCAAAAGAATATATGCATACCTATGTACCTTGCAGCGCTAAGTATAATATCCAAGAAATGGAAACAACCCAAACATCCTACAACAGATAAATGGGTAAAGAAATTGTGGTGCATATTATATATATATATATATATATATATATGTGTGTGTGTGTGTATACACATGTGCACTTACATACTCACATATGTATATGTACATATACATATATAATGGAATATTGAACAGTTATCAAAAAAGATGAAGGTTGACCTTTTGCTGCAATATGAATATAGCCAGAAGACATCTTGTTAAGCAAAATAAATTAGAGGAAGGACAAGTACTAGACAATTTTACTTATCTGTGGCATAAAAAAACAAAGCAAGGGTATAAATAGCACCAAATAATAGAAAACCCTTGTATTTTGTCTAAAGAAGCAAGATTATCAAGCCCTGGGATAAAGAAGTTTGAGAATCCAGAATGGGGGATAGGGAGAACAAGGCAGACTAGAAATGACATAGGTATGTAGTGGAGGGTTTTTGATATTTTGGTGTTGGTGAAGGTGCAATAATTGTGTGTAATAAACACATAAATGTTAAAATTGTCATAACCATGTTGCCTCGACTATAATTTTGTTAATGTTGTGGCTAATTTGGGGGGCTGGGGGGTTGGGCTATACCCTGCAGTGCTCAGAGGTTATTCCTGGCTCTGTGCTTCAAAGTGACCCTGATAGTGTTGTGGGCAGAGAGTGGGGGGTTACGGGGGGTCATATGGGGTGCCAGGGATGGGTCCAATGTAACTTGCATTGTAAATCAAGTGATCCCTATACTATCTCTCTGGAATTATAGTCAATTAAAAAGAATTAGTGTTTCATATCTCTAAACCATCTCATTTTTAATTATTCCGCTTATTAAAAAGTGTTATAATTTAGCAACCTGCTTACAGTAGTAATATTAACATTCTTAGTTCTTTTATACAGTTACTGAATTATCACCAAAATGCCCACATCCCTCTATTACTGTCATTTTTTACAATTTAATTACTATAGCTTAGCTTATCTGTTTACAATAGTGTTGTAATTTATAATTTGGTGTATACAGTTTAAATCATTTTAGACACATAACAATTTCTAGAAATGCTACAAAGTGTCCCCATATATCCCTTAGTCAATTTAAGAATATTTATATTTTACACAAACATAATATATTGTAAATACCAAAAAAATCAAATTTAGTATAATATTATTCCCAAGTACATATCTTACTTGAGAATTCATCTTACTTGAATTTTGAGAACTATTGTGGGGTAGTTCGGATCACACCCTCACATTCCATGGTGTGAGGGCTTACTCTTGGCTCTGTGCTCAAGGATCAATCCTTGTGAAACTTGGGGGAACTTACGTTGCCCTAGAGATTCAACCCATTTCAAGGCAAATGTCCCACCCATTATGTATCTGCCTATTACCAGTTTTTCATAAACGTGTGTGTGTGTGTGTGTGTGTGTGTTTCCTTGGTGGAAAATTACCACCAGAGTGAGGACACATAGTTTTTGTATCACTTCCAAGACATTCCTTTGGGTTGTGCTTTAACAGTAATACTCTACCTCTGAACTTAACCCCTGGCAATCACTATGCATTCACCATCATTAGTCTTCAAAATATAATTTTGCCAAAGTGACAGATAGTACTATGGGTTAGGTGCTTGCCATACATGCAGCAGATTCCCAGTACCACAGACGATCTCCTGAGCACCTCCAGGAATAATCCCTGAGCACAGAGAGCAAAGTGTAATCGTTGAGCACATCCAGGTGTGACCAAACAAAAAACAGTTATTTTAAATGGTATCATTTCATATGAACCTTTAATATTGGCTTCATTCATTCAGTGACATTCATTTGAAATCTATCTAAATTGTTAATGCAAACTATTAACAACTATCAGTATCTAATATTGAGTGAACCCCATTGTATTGCACCAAATCTGTTCACTTCCTCTTGCATATTTGGATAGTTTCCAATCTTTATTATAACAAAGAAAGTTGTCAAGAGCAATCAGACATGGGTTTCTACATGAAGATAGATTTTTTCCAAGATAAGTACTGGATCTGGCTGATTTAGTTCCTGTTCCAGTTTTATATCAGCCTGCACGAATCACCTCAGCTTTTTATGGTGTAGTCCCATCATTCATCAAAGACAGAATTGACCTCGCTCTGAACTAGCAAATAAATTGCATTTCTTAAACCAACAAAAAGAAATAGGAAAACTTTTTAAAGAACTGTAAGACCACAATTAGACTTAATGAGAGGGAACACTGTAATTAGTAGTGTCTTCCCTAGGCACAAGATAAGATCATGTAGCCATATGTGTTTTTATCCCTGGGCAAGTAAATAAGTAAGAATTTTTCCAGATTTAAAATATTGTGAGTCGGGACTGGAGAAACAGAACATCAGGTAGGGCACTTGCTCTGCACACAGCCAACCCAGGTTAATCCCTGGCACCCCAAATGGTCCAAGTTCCCCCATGTAGTGATCCCTAAGTGCTGAGACAGGAGTAAACCCTATGCACAGCTCAGAGCGATCTAAATAAAATTTTGTGATTATTACACAAAAAGAACATTAATTTGAATACATAAACTTCACCTATTCCTTTTGTTGATGTTGCAATAATCAGAACCTCTCTTGTTCTCTCTCTCTCTCTCTCTCTCTCTCTCTCTCTCTCTCTCTCTTTCTCTCACACACACATACATATGCATGCACACATGCACACACACATGCACATACACACAGCTGGCCGTGCTCCTTACATATTTCATTTGTGGCACTCATGCTTATTTACATTTAAGGTAGGAATGGGAGAAGGGAAGACAATGAAGAAGGAAGAGTATATTATTGGTTGTCTGGCCATCACTGTACCACTGTGGTCCCATTCTTCATCGATTTGCTCGAGCAGGTGCCAGTAGTGTCTCCATTAGTCCAAGTCCTGAGATTTTAGCAGCCTCTCCTTATTCGTCTTTCCCAATGCTGCTGTATTGGAGGCTCTTTCAGGGTCAGGGGAATGAAATCCATTTTAACTACTGTTTTTGGCATATCAAATAAGTCACGGGTATCTTGCCAGGGTCTGCCATGCCGATGGGATACTATAGCTTGCCAGGCTCTCCGAGAGGGATGGAGGCTTTTGGGAGGACAATATAGGTCACAGTAGTTCATTACAAATAATATTCAAACATCCACCCAACCAGTGAGCATCTTCCCACCACAATAAGAGGGAAGTGTGTGAAAGTTGTTATATTTTATTTTGGGGTCATTTAAGCCCATATATATCATTGTCTGGCCATAGTGCTCACAAATCTTTTCAGTTGTGGTGTTTGCATTCACCTTGCTGCAGTGTAGCCAAATGTCACTTGCAATGCCAGGGATCACAAGCAACAAACCTACCAGGCACATACCACAGAGCTTCCAGAATCATTCCCAGAACATGCAAGCATTAAGAATTGAACACTGAGGGGATAAGGGGGGTAGGAGGGGTACTGGGATCAGTGGTGGTGGAAAATGGGCACTGGTGGAGGGATGGGTACTCAATCATTGTACAATGGAAACCCAAGCACAAAAATTTGTAAGTCTACAACTGTACCTCATGGTGTTTCACTAATAAAAAAAAAGATGTACAAAAAAAAAAAGAATTGAACACATAGCCTCATATTTGCAAGACCAGCACTTAAGCACATATCTGGGTCAAAATATAAATATTTTAAAAAGTTAAGGCATCATATTTACAATAGCATTGAAATCATTATTTTATACTTTCATAGAGTATTACACCATTAGTAAAGTAAAAGAGAGAAGAATGATGACATGAGAGATGAGAATAATCATTTTCATGAGAAAGCGGGAAACTCATTGGTTATCTCAATCTCATTCTTTCTCTTTTCTTCTTTTTCCTGATTTCCTATTTTTCTGATGAACTGTTAAGATTCTTTACACTTCCATTTTATGAATTTGAAAGCTGTAGGGAGTATTTCTATCTTTTTGTGGTTGTTTTTAATTTAAAGAAATACTTAATAAATGTTTCAAGAAGAGTATAATGTCATTCATTCAGAGCAGCATCTCCAATCTCCTTTCTTAGAAGGCAAATATATTCACACACCTAAGTATCCAGTGAAGACATCTCACTTTCTATTATTGCTGTTTAAAGATTTAATTTCCTCTTAGGGGGATTAGAAAAGTATTTCTCCCATATTTTTGCAGTTTCTCTGCTTACTTTCATATCTCATGCCATAGTTTCTTCTCTAAATTCCATTTTCTTCTTGCTCAAGTATGTCCTTCTTGGTTCTTTTAATGATGGTTTGTAAGAAGATAATTCTCAGTCTTTGTGTGGGGAAAATGTTTTAATTTCCCTTTAATAGAATATATCACAAAAAATAGTGATCACAAGTTATGATTGATAACCAAATTCATGTAATAAAATAGGATTTAATCAAATATTACATAACTTAGATTTATGGCAAGATTGAAATCAGGAAAAATAGTATCTTTTCCCACTGGGAAGCCTTTAAGTCATATGTGTGTGTAGTTTCTTGTCTCTCCTTAACTCTGCAAGAGACATGTGTGACCAATAGGGATGACTTTCAAAGATGTGTGTGACAAAGTGTGTAGTTTAACTCAACACAGTGAAGCAACTGCATTGGTTCCTACCAATTTTTTCATACTGCTCTATCACATAGACCCAAGGCTTGTATGTTCACTTATAGTAACCACAGTTCAAATATTCTCTTACCAATCAATAATTTTATGATACGTAAGACAGAACATTAAGTTCTAAGCATGTTCTAAGTATGTCAAGCATAAATCTTGACACATATATTCAAGGAAATGACCTTTAAAAGGCAAATTACTGAGGTCTTCTCCCCAAAAATGTTGAAATGTTTTGGTTCCAAGCTTGATGTTGATATTTAATCACAGATGGGTTAGCCAGACTTAGTCTATACTGAGACTGATTTTTCCCTCAAAAATTTATAAATACCTGAGGCTGGAGCAATAGCACAGAGGGTAGGGTGTTTGCCTTGATTGTTGCCGACCTGGGTTCGGTTCCCAGCATCCCATGTGGTCCCCCTGAGCACCTCCAGGAGGAATTCCTGAGTGCAGAGTCAGGAGTAACCCCTGAGCATTGCCAGGTGTGACCCAAAAAGCTAAAAAAAAATTATAGATATAGGGTGTGGTGCCACCAGCAGGTCAATCTGTACCTGCCAGCAGGTCAACCTGTTCCCACAGGGCAAGTGAATCAGCAGCCTAATGATGTCTTCAGGTTTCCTGATACCCAAAAATTACTGCTATGCCTCTAGTTGGTTTAGTTCTCTGAGAAATCAAATGGCTCAAACTTAGGTAGGTAGGAGCTAAGCCCACAAACCACCTCTGGTTCAGCTATACAAGCTCATTTATCAGCCTGGCTTCAAAGATCCATAAATACATCTTGAAAGAGATCAAAAGCCGCAGTTAATCTCAGATCCATGCAAGGCTTAACAGACAGGGATAAATCAGAATGGGTCAGCCTGGTGCCCACAAAGCAGAGCTCTGGCAGCTGCTTGCTACCACAATCCAAAACCACCGCCGTGCCCCTGGCCAGACTCCACTGTATCGGGACAGACCTCATCAAGATATAATATGCTGAAAATTTGGTTTGCAGATTTTGTGATTGAAATCTCCAGACTTTATGTGTGGGGGGGGTGGTCAGGATGGGATACCTCCCCCCATTTGTAATGGTCTATCTCATAGATTTTCAATAAAATGGAGTGATAGCACAGAGGAAGGGCGTTTGTCTTGCACGCAGCCAGCCCAGCCAAGCTGGGTTCAATTCCTCCACCCCTCTCAGAGAGCCTGGCAAGCTACCGAGAGTATCTTACCTGCACGGCAAAGCCTGGCAAGCTACCTGTGTCATATTCAATATGCCAAATACAGTAACAACAAGTTTCACGATGGAGACATTACTGGGCCTGCTTGAGCAAATCTATGAATGGGAGGACAGTGCTACGGGACAGTGCTACAATTAAAAATAATCGATATTATTTTATTGTTACTAGTTTTGTATATATAGGCTATGGAGATATAAACTATCAACATAGTGACATTCCTTTTAGAATTGAATTTTTATAATGAATTCAACATTTCTTTTTACCTTCACTTTAAAACCTGAATGTGTTTATTTTTGTTGATCCTTCTTAGAACCTTCATTACATTTTTATCTAAGTATTTATATCTTCAACACTAAAAACACTTTGTATATCTTCAAGTATTTTTTTCTCTCTTTTCTGTGTTCTAATTTTATGTAGCTTCTACTAGACCTATATTTTATGTCCTCAATCTATTATCACATTCTCCAAACTTTTTTTTTCACATGTTCCTCAACTCTGGTTTTTTGTTAGTGTGCTTTTTGCTTTGGGGCCACATCTAGCTATGCTTAAGGCTTTCTCAGTCCTAGTTCTGATTTAATAATTTTCTTCTTAATTGCGTTTTTCCTAACTACAGTGTATACCTTCTTATTTATATAATCTCCATTAGCCTATTCTTAGATCTATCTGGTTTTTATTTCTTCCTTTTTCTTTTTGGGTTTTGGGTCATACCCAGTGGGGCTTGAGGACTATTCCTGGTTCTGTGGTCAAGAGTGACCCCTGACTGTACTTGGGAGACTGTGGTGTAAGGGAGTAAAGTCATGATAGACTGCATGCAATTCAAGTGCCATAACCCCTGCAAAATGACACCCTATATCAACCTTTTATTGTTTCATTCTACATGTCTTCATTCTATATTTTCTTATCTTCTTGTGTAGGCATTCTTTTCTCTATTTTGTTGGTAACCATTAATCCAGGACCTGAGACCACTCGGACACAGTGGGTAGGGTGTTTGCCTTGCGAGCAGCTAGCCCTGCAGAGCCGGGTTCGATTCCTCCGCCCCCCTCCAAGAGCCTGGCAAGCTACCAAGAGTATCTCGCCCGCACAGCAAAGCCTAGCAAGCTACCCATGACGTACTTGATATGCCAAACACAGTAACAACAAGTCTCACGATGGAGACATTACTGGGCCGCTCGAGCAAATTGATGAACAATGGGAAGACAGTGTGACAGTATGACAGTGTTGGTAACCCTTTGCTTATCTTACCATTAAAACTTTTCATATTGTTCAATTGTGCTTATTTCATCTGAAAAAGAATTCATTTCAGCAATTTGTTTTGGTATATACCTATATAATTTTATTTGAGTCAACATCATTAGAGTACAGTTTATTATAGAGTTTCAGGCGTACGATATTCCAACACCATATCCTCCACTACAGAGTCTGAATTCATCCACCACTATCTCAGAATCACGCTCTTCAACCTCTCATCTGCCACCATGATAAACTCAGTTCTGTAGACCATGCCTCATGTTCTTGCTTTTGGTCATTTTTAATATCCTTGCTATGTTTTTATACCCAGGCATGAAAGAAAACACTGTCTATCTGACCCTCTCCTTTTGACTAACTGCATTTAGCATGCTATTTGTTGATCCATTTACACAGAAGCAAATTGCACTATCTAGTCTTTTCTTAAAACCTAGTAGTATTCTGTAGTGTACATATAGCAAAATTTATTTATCCTGTCACATATTCGTGGGCACTTGGATTTTTTACAGATTTTGGCAACAGACATAGGAACACAAATGTCTTTTAGAATAAAGTTTTAGTCCCTGGAGGTAGACGCCAAGTGAAATTGGTGGGTCATCACTTATATCACTTGTCATCCCGTTGTTCATCAGTTTTCTCTAGCGGGCACCAGTAACATCTCCATTCATCCCTGTCGTGTCCTCACATAGCCAATGGTGTATTAGGGTTCTCTCAGGGCCAAGGGAATGAGACCCATCACTGTTACTGTTTTGGGTGTATTGAATACATCATGGGTAACTTTCCAGGCTCTGCCATGTAGGGGGGATACTCTCAGTAACTTACCAGGCTCTCCAAGAGGGAGAAACTGCTGCTGGGTCATATGGAAGCACAATTCTTACTTTTTGAGAAATGTCCATATTGCTTTTCAAAGCGGTTGAACCAGTCAACATTTCCATGACCACTGGAAGAGGGTTTCATCTTTGTCCGATTTTATGTGTGTTAATCTCAGTGGTTTGAGGTGATGTCTCATTACTGTTTTAATTTCCATTTCCCTGATAAAGGATGCAGACCATTTTTTTATACATTACTTTTCATCTGCTTGTCTTTTTTGAGCAAGTTTTCATCTCTTCTTCTCATTTTCAGTGGGATTATTTGTTTATCTGTTGTTAATTTTTGCATAGTAATTTTGTGTAGTATTAAATATCATATAGTATTTAAGTATAGTATTAAATTTAAGTAGAGTAAAAATTTTTGT
>JAOXYA010146987.1:0-10000 GCA_028565675.1 Sorex palustris | reverse complement strand
TCTCTCTCTCTCTCTCTCTCTCTCTCTCTCTCTCTCTCTCTCTCTCTCTCTCTCTCTCTCTCTCTCTCTCTCTCGCCAGCGGTAGCCAATAACCAAATGTGGATTGCGGGTCCTTTTCCTTTTCAGGCAGTGCTGGTTAATAATGAGCATGTTCTTTTAGGGTAACAGATTTTGTTTTTCTTAAATCCCTGTGCCAGAAAATATAAAGTTCTGGGTGTACCTTCTCTGACTTAACAAACTGTTCTGAGCCACCACGCGCTGCATCCGTTCCTCCCGATTTTGATAGCAATGGGGTAAGTTTATTTTGGAAGTCGCTTTTCCTTTCTGCTGGCTTCAGAGGTGCAGCTCACGTTCATGCCAGGTTCAGAGACACTGCACGTGACCCCCCAGCAAGGCTGAGAGCCAGTCCCCAGATGTGAGTGCCTCGTCAGGGTAACTCTTCAGCTGCTGGTTATTTTTCTGGAGGACAGCAGAGGCAGGGAATGGAGTTAAGAACAACCCCCGAGGGCTGGAGGAGCCAGCTGTTTCTAAGTGAGTACCAGCCGTGGAGTTAGGTTTTCTGCTGATTGCGAAGCCCCCAAAAGACCAGGAATCCACATCACATAGGGTCACTGAAAGCCTTCTGAAATGATCAAAAGTGAGCACACAGGCTGATGTTATTCAAAGTGAAAAGGCAACAAAGATGTCATTCCTTGTGCTTTCAAACTATTTTTCCCCACCATTTTTTTTTACTGAAACAGCATAGTTATTTACAAAACAGGGTGCTGAGCTCTATTTTGTGGGGGAAAACGGGAAGGATGGTGCTGGAGATCAAACTCCGATGGTCATTAACAACCTTCCCTTTACTTTTCTGGTTTGGGGGCCACTCCCAGTATGGTCCTTCGGGAAGGGCGTGGGGTGGTGGGAGAGAGTTCTTGGTGGTACCGAAGACACCACACACTGCCAGGGACAGATGTAGGTCTTCCACATACAAAACATGAGCTCCAGACCTTTGAGTAATCTCCCTGACCTCAAAAAAATTCTTTTGCGGTCTCTATTGCTACTCTCATAGCAATATGAGAATTTTTTAAAATGTTTTTTAAAACATATTCTCTATGTTATTATAATATAGATCTGGTTACAACAGAGTCAAGGTTTATAGTTTGATGTAAAGTTACTGCATTTTTACCACCACTAAGCTGGAAAATCTATAAGAGAGGGATGCATTTTTAAGAATCAGATAATCTCTCAAGACTAATTCAGGAAGAATGAGAAAATCTGAACAGGCCATCATGAATAAGGAAATTAAAACATTTGTTAAAAATCTCAACAGAACAGCTCAGATCCAGATGGGTTCATTAGTGAGTTCTACCAAAGCTTCAAAGAAGACTTTCTCCCCTGTTAGTCAATATAGTGTTGGAAGCCCTCACCAACAGCCATTGAGAAAGACAAAGAAATCATAAACACGCAAATGGAAAAGAAGTTAAACAATCACTACTTGCAGATGACATGATAACATGCATAAAAGACCCTGTAGACCATTAAAAACCTCTTAGAAACAATGAACCAATATAGTTAAATAGCAGGCTATAAAACCAATACACAAAAAATTTGCTGCATTTCTATATGCAAACAATGAACTAGAAGGAAAATAATCAAGACCATGACATTTAAAATTGTGTCCACAGGGGCCAGGATACAGTACAGTAGTTATCACAGAAGAGTAGCCTAGCATGGACCCAACCCTGGCTCAATCCTCAGCACCACGTGGTCCCTTACGGAGCATCACCACAGTCTGCCCTGCAGGGCCCTGAGAACCATGGACCAGGGCCCTAGGACCAGGCATGGTCCTAGAAGCCTTGAGCAGAGTGGCCTGTGTATCACAGGGTTGAAACAGCATGGCATCTTTGGGCCCTTGCATTGAACCACCAGCTTTCTTGGCCATGAGTCACTGGTGAGCCCCAAGGCCTCTTGAGTAAGGCATGGGAGCCCCCCATTTCCCTGAATAATGTCCAATTCTTTATTGTTTAGAGGCAACATGGTACTATGGCAACGTAGCATCAACCTATCTAGAAGGGTTAAAATTTAATAATGATCATAACACCTTGTTAAATGTTTCATGTTCTTTTTTTTAATATATAAAAAATGTAGATTAAGAAGAGCACATGCTTTGCATGTGGGAGGCACTGGGCTTGATCCCTGGTACCATGTGGTCCCCAAGCACCACAATGTCACCCCACAAGCAACAGCCATAAAAATTAGAGGGCACGTATATCAGATGAAGTATTTCTACCCAAATACTTTTTTAAAGTATTTTATAAAATATGAGAAAGGGCTGTTACACTTCATTTGTGTGAATAATGATTTTAACATCCATATAAGTTTGACATTCACCTTCACTAATATTTCTAGAGGAAATTACAATGGAATAATTTAGCAAAGTTACTATGGGCCAGATAAAGGGGATTAAATGAGTAGCTTCAGAATGAGGCAAAACTGGAATCAAATCTCAGCTCTGTCTCCCATTGAATGTACACTCTCGAGAAATGTCCGCCAAAGATCCCTGGTAAGGTCCTTTGTAAAGATGAAAGAAAATGGCCCATGGAAATCTCCGAGTACGCTACCAACTCCTTTCCCAACCACCATCCACTCCCACCACTAGGTTCTTCTTGTTCACATTCGCTTTAACATTCAATCAACAATTATTATGGTGCTTCTATCACGTTAGTTCCTGGCACTTCATCTACATGATTCAAAGATGAAAGAATAACAAGCTTTGGACTTTTGCCTTAAAATACCTTGACTCTTGACTATTTAGAGAAGTACACTATGACTATTTATTACTTTGCTTTTGTTGAAAGGGGACATTAAGAGACATGATCAGCTGTAATAATCTGAAGTACAAAAAAAAGGATATGTTCATTTTTTTATTATGAAATGTAAACCAAATTGGCTCCATGGGCTCCTTCTAGTGAGTGTACCTGCTTGTTTGGATTGTTCTTTTGTTATTTGTTTAGTGTGTGTGTGTGTGTGTGTGTGTGTGCTAAGGATTGAACCCAAGACTCCACACAAGCAAAACAAGTGCTCTACCATTGAGCTTCACATCCCTGGCCCTACTTTTTACTTTCAAAATCCCATATTGCCAAGATTTATATGGTTAGCATTAATATCAGGTCTTATTTTGAAAACTACTCAGCAACAGTGGGAAATAGTGATTAGTTCAAAACTACCTGAAAGACTGACAAGCAATAGTTGCAGCTCTCTCAAGTACTCAATATAGAATTTGCCTGAAAACAAGCACGAGAACGTTTGGGGGCTGAATCAGGTCTCCCTCCCATTCCCACCACTCAGCTTATGTCCCTATGAATACGAATGAATACCTATGAATACAGATGAATACAAATTTGTTGAGGAATGATCTTTGCTGACATAATCAAGTTAAGATGAAGTCATAAGATTAAGATGAGCCTTAACCCAGTTGCTGGTGTCTTCACAAGAGGAAGAAATCTAGAGACAGACACAGAAAAGACAGTGAATGCTGAGAAAGGCAGAAGTTATGCCCTGCAAGATACAGAAAGTCAATGACTTCTGGCACAGAGTGGGTTACAATAAGTCAGCAATCTCTGAATCCCTGTGCTCATGGGACTAACTCCAGGAAAACAAGATGAGCAGATCTAGTGTAGAAAGCAGGGGACTGGAGTGATAGTACAGCGGGTAGGGTATTTGCCTTGCACGTGGCAGAGCCGGGTTTGATTTCCAGCATCCCATATGGTCCCCTAAGCACCACCAGGAGTAATTTCCTGAGTGAAGAGCCAGGAGTAACCCCTGAGCATCCCCGGGTGTGACCCCCCAAAAAAAGCCGCCCCCTCAAAAAAAAAGAAAGCAAAATACATTCCTGGAAGAGGCAATATTTAAATAAAGTTAGAAATATTGCAAGGATTAGGCACGTGATGAGGAATAGTGAAAAAGAGTCACTCTCCAAATAGAAAACGTCAAGTGACACAAGCTCAAAGTCTTGAGTGGGTGGAATACATCTACTGCAGAGAATTGACAGAGGCAATGAGGCTTAAGACAACTTGGAGCTAGCTGAAGGGGATCTTGAATGATGTGCCAAAGAAGACACACTTGTTCTTTAGTGAGTTGTGGGGCCAATCCTCACTTTCTGAGAAAATAAATGGCATGATCGGACCTGTGCTTTTGAAGAAAACTAAAATGGTTTGAGAAAAACATTTTCAGGATAGAGAGGCAGAAATGACTTGCACACTCATGGTTTCCTTAGTTATTGCCAACAAGGAAGAGAGCAGGAAGTGTTCAGTCTGTAGGATGGGTGATAGCTGCTAGGTCCTCCGAGGCCTTTTCCAGTTGACTCCTTCTGGAATTGGACTCTTATAGGCATCAGCTAAAAGTGGGCCCAAGTCAGCCTGTGGTGAAGCATGACCTACGAAAAAACACTTCAAACAAGCTACCGAGAGTATCCCGCCCTCACAGCAAAGCCTGGCAAGCTATCTATGACGTATTCAATATGCCAAAAACAGTAACAACAAGTCTCACAATGGAGACGTTACTAGTGCCCACTCAAGCAAATTGAACAACAGGAGGACAGTGCTATAGTGCAGTGCTACTTACAAAGAAAAACCTTGTCATTGAAAGAGTAGCTTATATGAACAGTTTAAAGAACAGTCTTTGTGACTCAGGAACACGAGTGTTCAAAAGTTAGGTATGATTTAGAACATTAGGGCCCCAGAGATGGTAAAATGGAATAGAAAATGCAAAACCAAAAACAATGATGACAGTTCGTTTCACAAGGCGCTCCTGAGCACTTCACCACAGTAAGCAATCCTCTAGATACTGGCTTGCAGCAAGGAACAAATTATAATTTCTATGAAATTTACTGTATTTATGATGATTTTGCCCAGACTCTCTTCAGCTCTATTTTATTTCCGTGCTTCCTGCCAATTCCAACCACTTCTCTTCCCTCTCTCAAAAAGGTTTCCAAACACAAATAAGAATCCTTTAAAAGGATCTGCTTAGTAGCAGTGAGGAGTTCTTTATGATTATAACCTGAAAATAAAGGAAGGCTGGGGGTGGGAAGAAAGGGAAAATTATGCCTGAGATTGCAATTAGAGTTCACCATGCCAACAACAATACAAGTTCCCACCAGCACCCAGTTATGTATACCAAGAAAACAGATTTTGAATTCACTTACTTTTTGCTAGATTTACTGACCTAGCAACCTTGCAGGAAAAGCAATTGCTAATTAGTGAACTTTCTTTTCTTTCCTTATTTCATAAAAGTACAGCCTTAGCTACACGGACTGCCTGGTTTTGTTTCATAGTTCATTATAATGAATTGCTATGCTATGGTCAAGAGTATTCTTTTTAGGGCTGGAGCAATAGCACAGTGGGTAGGGCGTTTCCTTGCACGCGGCCGACCCAGGTTCGATTCCCAGCATCCCATATGGTCCTCTGCGCACCGCCAGGAGTAATTCCAGGAGCACAGAGCCAGGTGTGACCCAAAATAGCAAAAGCAAAAAAAAAAAAGACAAAGAAAAACAAAAGTATTCTTTCAAGTTTTTATTCTCCTCCCCTACCCTCACCTCACAGACATTTTATTTAAATACTGTGGTTTACAAAGTTGTTCTCAATGATCTCTTCCACCAGTTGTCACACCACCATTGTCACCCTGCCTCCACCACTATCTCCATTTTCCCAAGCACCCCTTAATCTTGCCCCTGTAGCAGGCCCACAATAATTTATTTTATATTGCTTGTAAACACTAAAAGGCTAATAGAATGATTTAAAAAAAATCAGTAGAAGAAAATTTGTGAAAATTGTTGTATCTCATCATGGGGACATTAAGTCGTTGTTGTTACAAGTTAAGCCTTTTGTGTTAATGTTTCTGCTAGTCAAGACTGGTTGACTTCTTTGTTACATGCCATCCGGGTCTGGTGCTCTACGCCTGGGATGTCGGTGTTGTCGAGTTTAAATATGTCACACAGCCACAAATGTGGCCTTGAGCTCCAGAAAATCCAGAATATTTCACTGGCAGTCAGGCTGGAGAGATGGCAGTGGCTTTGGGGTGCAGGAAAAGCTGCCCAGACTTTGTTTGGACAGGAGCTGGCTGCCCCCTCCCAGATCACCCTGAAGGTAGGAGTCACTTGATCACCTGACATCCCATTACTCATCCGTTTGCTCAAGTGGGTGCCAATAATGTCTCCATTCATCCCTGCAGTGTGCTAGCTAGTGGAGCCCAATGGTGTCTGCTCACTTCAGGAACACGAAAAGCCTCAAACCGATCGTTCAGGGTCTTGACAAAGAAGTCTGATCATCTCGTAGGTGGGCGGCCATGCGATCTTTTGACGTCCCGTGGATTCCAGCTGGTTATGGCTGTAGTCTAGCAGTCGTCTCCAAGTCACATTATGTGTCCAGCCCAATGGGGACCTGGAGACAAAGATCCTCTGCCTGCTTCCACCAATCTCCACCAACCCAAGGATCACACCCAGAAGACCCACCCTGCCGGAACCAGATAAATACCTCATCTGCCCACCTCTACTACCTCCACTACCCAGATGCCGCCATGCTCCAAGCTGCTTTCCGGGTCACAACACATCATTAAGACACTAAACATCCACTTTTTATCACTACCGCACCATATTTGATGGGGTTCAGATATAATTTGAACCATGGGAACACCTGCAAGGGCAATTAGAGGCCGCCCTAAAAGCCTCTATCTCTCTCAGAGAGCCCAGCAAACTACCGAGAGTATCCCGCCCGCAGAGCCTGGCAAGCTATCTGTGGCATATTTGTAAATGGCCAAAACAGTAAATACAATGGGTCTCATTCCCCTGACCCTGAAAGAGCCCCCAATATGGCAGTGTTGAGAAGGAAGGAGGAGTATAGTTTTTAAATAGTGCATAAAATTTCTAATTCTCAAAAGAAGCTTTTACTACATAATGCTGCTAAAAGAATCATTTTAAAAGATGCCAAGGGAAGGAACCACTAAGTAAGTGATGGTTGGAGGGATTGCCCGGGATGGGAGATGTGTACTGAAAGTAGAACAAGTACCAAACATCATGGCCTCTTGGTATCTGTATTGCAAACAATAATGCCCCAAATTAGAGAGTAAGAAGGATTGTACCTGCCACAGATGCAGGGAGTGGGATGGGTGGGGGTAGCAGGACACTGGGAACATTTGTGGTGGAAAATGTGCACTGGTGGAGGGATGGGTGCCCAGTCATTGTATGACTGAAACATAATCATGCAAGTTTATAACTGTATCTCACAGTAATCCAATAAAACTTATTTAAAAAAAAAAGATTCCAACTAAAAGTACCCCATTATTATTTTAGCTAAAGAAACTTTATTTTTTTATGTGACTTTTTTTTATCTTTACGAAGGTATTGGTTTTGTTAAAGAAACGTATGAGATAAAAGAATAAACTATAATCATCAGCATGGTGTGGAAGAAGTATTGTGATCCAATATTGAAGTCCAAAAAACATATTTTTAAGGCCAAAGAGATAAAACAGTGAATGAGGCATTTTCTGTGTAACAGTTCAGACAGGGTTGATCCCCAATACCACATATGATCCCCAGAGTCTAACCAGATGTGATCACTGAGTGCTGAGTCAGGAGTAAGCCCTGAGCACAGCCAGGTGTGGCCCCAAAACAAAACAAAACAAAAAGAACGCACTCCTGTGTTCATTCCCGCCACACCTTCCCTAGCACCCTACCAGCCCCAGTACCACGAAGATTCGGCTCCTAGTGTTTGAATACTAAATGTAATCAAATACTGTGAACTACTTTATAAAAATAAAATTAAAGTTATTTTTTTTTAAATAATGTCCTCAAAATGTTCAGGTATGTGGAGCCGACATACAGCCAAACCAGTAACTCCTATAATTACAGGCCCCAAGATCAACATCTACATGGCTTAGGGAGAACTTGAAGGCTGAAGGGGTCCAGCGCAGACGGGGTGGTGTTGAGGGCCTTGGGGTGTGATGCTCAGGACACAGCAGGCCGGAAGGAGCTGCCAGGCCAGACAGCACTAGGAAAGTGCTGACGCCAGGGCCCAGCTTCCAGAATGTGTCCTCTCAGGAAGCACAGGGCAAGAACGAAGGAACCTTTAGAACTTTACACCATAAAGCACAGAGAGAGTCGGGTACCCACGCCTTGAACCTCCATCCTAGACACCAGAAGTTCTGGAGCTCTTAATTTTTTTGAGTCTTCTCACGCTACATTGTACACTGCCTCTTTTGGGGTTCTGAGATATAACCCCCCCAACACACACACACACACACACACACCCCAAACAAATTACTATTTTACTGATCCCAGTTATGAATATTCATGCTAAGTGGGATAGACAAAAAAAAAAAAACTACAAGCAGCCTCATGTCAGCTCTGGTCTGCTCAGAAATGTTTTCAGGGACTTGGGGATTTGGAAACTGTAAGGTAAGAGCCTGCTGACCAGTTTGCAATACTTCCCAAGGCTGGGAGAAGGTCAAACATTCGGGTCCATCTGCCTCCCTTTTTCGGACCAAACCCAGTCCCTATACAGATGCCCTCAGGTTTGATGCCAGGAAGATTCTAACTTGCAGCTCGCTTCTGCCGCCAAGGAGACAAGGCTGTAATTGGCTCCAGGAACCACACAACCATGCGCTAAAGTCACCTACATCTTTACAGGACACAGTCACACAAGCCGGGGCAAAACAGTCTGAATCATGGCACAGCCTGAGGTCCTAGGAACAATGGAGCAGAAAAAGAGGAAAATAGCACCTCCTTTCTCCTGTGGCTAGGGTCATGGCGGGTGAAACTTTAAGAGCCCAAGTGTCTGTGAGGCTCCTGCCTGCCACAGCACCCAGGCCTGCTGCCCTATGTCCAAGGGCTGAGGGCCGGGCTTCCTGGCAGGATCTGGTCTGTTCCGAGGGAGGCGCCTGTGCTCAGCTGCCAACTCTAACACACCGTGGTCCCAAACGAGCTCTTTAATGTGCGCAGAAACTGCCAGACAGATGATTTCAGTTAGGAACTGAGAGGACACAACCTGAATGCAGGGCTCTGCACAACTGTCACCCCCCAACCCCCTTAACTCCTCTCCTAGGCCCCTGGAAGCACGCTTTTCAGTCACCAGCCCTTGGGCTTGGGCAGGGCCACAGGTGTGAAAGGCTGGAAACCACCTGCATCCTTTGTCAGGCAAGCTTCTGCATGCAGACTTTAGATGGCTCTGAAGAAGAAAGCAAATCCTTTTGAGGCAAAAAGGATGTCGCTCTACCACACAAGAAATAGCCCCTAGCTGGCTTTCCCAGATTGTGCTGTTATTAATAGTTTCTTCCTTTTTCCCTCAAAAGAAAAAGGAGTTTCAAAATATTGTTATTTACCAAAACAATTCCTTTAATTATTAAAAGAACACTACAAAATATAGAAAATTGCAGTACCTTAAAAAAAAAAAAGAGCTTTACTCGGTGGCCATCATTACAAAGATAAAGTAATTCTCTTTTCCTAGAAGTTTCTAAAAGTCAAAAGCATGACCTATATGTAAGATCTTGCATCTGCAAAACGGACTCACCTCAGATTTCTTATAGTGGGTAAGGCACTTGCCTTGCATGTGGCTGCCCCGGGTTCAATTCCTGGCATCTGATATGGTCCCTTGAGCACCACTAGGAGTAATTCTTGAGGGCAGAGCCAGAAGTAACCCTTGCACATCACTGGGTGTGGCCCCAAATTAAAAAATAAAATAAAATCTCCAGAATATACAAAAAGGAGCTTCACAGGTAATATTCATGCATGCTTTAATAATGTTCACTGAGCTCATTGGTTTATACTCTCTCAGCATAACCTGGAGAGTGAGCGCATATACACACACACACACACACACACACACACACGCACACACGCACACACAAACACACGCACACACACACACACCTACATTCTAGAATTACTGAAATGTGTGAACTCTGATCAAAGTTAACTTGCAGCAACAAGATTTCAGATCTCTACCAGAAGGTATGAATTCCTCATCTC
>JAOXYA010146980.1:0-10000 GCA_028565675.1 Sorex palustris | reverse complement strand
CCTCCCTCCCTCCCTCCCTCCCTCCCTCCCTCCCTCCTTCCCCTCTTTCTTTCTTTCTTTCTTTCTTTCTTTCTTTCTTTCTTTCTTTCTTTCTTTCTTTCTTTCGTTTTTTTGGGCCACACTGGGCAGTTCTCAGGGGTTACTCCTGGCTCTGAACTCAGGAATTACTCCTGGCAGTGTTTGGGGGATCATATGGGGTGCTGGGCATTGAACCTGGATTGGCTGCCTGCAAGGCAAATGCCCTACCAGCTGTACTATTGTTTGTTCCCCAACAGACTTCTTTTAATATCTTTTCCCTCTGACACCTGATTTCTTCAGTGCTTGGGAATGTTTATTTTATAAATTGCTACTATCTTACCATGAACTGATAATGACAAAGATTTGCTCTTAAAATAGGATTACAAACTTTCAAAAGTCTGATTATGTGATAGTTACACATTCCAGAAAAAGCAAGGCTTATTAATCTATAAATACCTTCTCCTCTCCACAGTCTCATAAATAGTCCCAATATTTGAATGGGGGTTCAAATGAACCATGAAGTAGATTCAAGAGACCCAAGGCAAAACCTGGGGCCTGTCTTTTGTGTTGTAGTGATGTATATCCAGTTCTGACTTGCCTACATCTGTTGTTCGTTTCTTTTCTTTTTGGTGAATGGTAGAGCTGATTGCAGAACCATACCCAGAGGTGTTCAAGACATGCAGTGCCAATATCACATCTGGGCCTCTGCATGCAGAACATGGTTCCGATCCTTTGAACCATCTCACTAGCCTATGTTGCTGATTTCTTTAACAGTCTGGCATCTGTGCTGCGCCAGAAGATCTCTTTGGTGCATGTTATCTGTGATTCCTTTTTATTACTATGGACTCAGAATGCAACAACAATTAACCCATTTCTGAAGAAGTATTTTATATTAATATCATTTGGGAACTGCTTTACAGTGGTACTCAGTGAGTACCAGGGCTAAACCTGGGATTACACTAAGGGCCATATAGAACCAGAAATCTTTTAAATCTAGGGGCTTGCATGTGCAAGGAATGAGTTATATCTCTTAAATTATAATCCAAACCCAGAGTTATTTTCTTTACCACAGTTATGTACCTAAGAAAAACAAGTCAGTGTAAATACTCAAGCATTAAGGATGCACAAACCAATTAAAAACTGAAAGGGAAAGACACGCGGGCTTTATATAAAGTCCCTGAAAATTCACTTCTACAGTTTTCAGGCAGCTTACACCGACATGTATGTTACTCTTGGAATGTGGTATTTATTTGCAAAGGCTTTGAAGATTTACTTCAAAGTACTTTTTGTATTTCAAAAAGGAAAAAAAAATCAACTTCAAAATGTCTAAACCAACCATCTTTATAAGTTTCCAGTGTGAGGATTTGGCAACATTGAGGGGCTGTTTCCTCCTTGATACTGGTCTTCCTCAGTTGCCTGGAGACAGTGCTTGCTAGACAGATGGTTGTCTGCTCCTACCCCACACCGGCTGCCACCTCTTTATGAGCCAAATCCTTGTGCTTATACGACGCTAGGAAGTCCCACAGGTAACTTTCTCAGATAATATTAATGCCAATCTTCCTGTCAATCTGTACTGGACATGTCATTTTATCAATCCAGTAAGAGAGATTATGCCAAAAGTGAGTGGAGACAGAGAATGTTTAATAGAAGTTTATGAATGACTGTTATTCCCTTATGATATCTGGTTATCCCCTTATGAATTTATCCTAACACTATGTACTTTTCTTCAAACTTCTGAAGTAAAACAGTAATGTATGTACACTATTTTCTTACCCACCTCTAAATCGCACTCTGTTGTTAATCCCTACTAGATACTTAAAACTTGAATTGCTTATGGATTAGCAAATTATGATCTTGCTGGATGTTATTCAAATAGCCTACACATACACCTTGAATGATGTCAAATGAGTCTTTGGTTCTGCTTCAGTGGAATATAATACTCTTAATGTTAAAAATACTTGAGACAAACTCACTTCAGCTAGGGCTGAATAGATGACTAATGCCTGATGGGGATGGTAATTCTGAGTCTAAACACCTTCAACTATCCAGGATGTCTGGAAAATCCTAAAGTCTGACACATAGTCATGTTATTCACTAAATACTCACAATATTTTATTGCCTTTTGTTTGGTTTTTGGGAGGGGCACACCCACAGGACAGTGCTTGAGGGCTTACTCATAACTCTGTTGCCAGGGATCACTCCTGGCAGGACTCAGAGGATTATATAAGATGCCAGGAATTGAACCTGGGATGGCCACATGCAAGGCAAATGCCTTACCCACTGTACTACCTCTCTGATCCTAACAGCTCTTGTATCTGTAGCCCCCAAACCCTTTTTGAACTGAAAATTTGTTTGTGCAACTATATATTCAAGATAGGTTGTTGAGGGGCTGGAGTGATATAGCACAGCGGGTAGGGCGTTTGCTTTGCACGCGACCGACCTGGGTTTGATTCCCAGCATCCCATATGGTACCCTGAGCACCGCCAGGAGTAATTTCTTTCTTCTTTTTTTTTTTAATTAGTGAAACACCATGAGGTACTGAGTGCAGAGCCAAGGGGGAACCCCCGGGCATCGTTAAGTGTGACCCAAAAAGCAAAAAAAAAAAAAAGATAGGTACTTGAATGTACCTATCATAAGCACCTGAACGTCAACAAGTCATTCTTCTTTGGTTATCTATCCAGTTTTAATCCAAAACCATGTCATCAGCCTTGACACTTTCTCATTCCTCACTGCTCACTTCCAGTAAATTATTCCTATTGATATTTTGCTTCTCTCAGGTGTTATTTCTGAGCTTCTCCAACTGCTGCCACCCAATAACCATCAGCTCTTACCTGCACCGTTGTAGAATCTCCTAATACATACACGTCCAGTTTTTTCATTTTGGGGCCCTACTTGACAGTGATTAGGGCATTCCTGATGGGGCTCAGGGGACCATATGTGACTCCAGGACTTGACCCTGGGCTAGCCACATGTAAGGCAAGCATTTTACTGTACTATCTCTCCAACTCCTTTTTATATCTATTATTTATTTATTTTATTTATGTATTTATTTATTGTTTTTTGGATCACACATGGCGATGCTCAGGGGTTATTCCTGGCTCTGCACTCAGGAATCACTCCTGGAAGTGCTCGGGGGACCATATGGGGTACTCGGAATCGAACCCAGGTCGGCCGGGCACGTGCAAGGCAAATGCCCTACCCACTATGCTATTGATCCAGCCCCTCTATTATTATTATCATTTTTTTTACATTTTTTGTTTGTTTTGGGGGGTCATATCCAGCAGTGCTCAGGGCTTGCTTATTTCAGGCTTAAACCTGGGTCTGCTGCATGCAAGGCAAGTGCCCTACTCTCTGTATCATAACTCTGGCACTTTATATTCATTCATGACCTCTTCTCTCCCTTTTATAATTGCCCTTTTTAATGTGTAACTAAAGGGATTTTTAAAAATATTAATCTTATCATGTTGTTTCCACAGTGTAAGTTTTCAATGATATCCCTTTACTCTTAGTATAAAGACCAGTTTTTTTTGGGGGGGGGTTACACTTGGCAGTGCTCAAGGGTTACTCCTGGCAGAGCTTGGGGGGGGGAATCATAGGGGACCTTGGGAACTGGGTTGGCCATGTGCAGGGCAGGAACTTTTCCTGCTATACTATCTCTCTGACCCCTTAAAATCAATATTCTTTTTTTTTCCTTTTTGGGTCACACCTGGTGATGTACAAGTGTTACTCCTGAATTTGCACTCAGGAATTACTCCTGGCAGTGCTCAGAGAACCATATGAGATGCTGAGATTCCAACCTGGGTTGGCCACATGCAAGGCAGATGCCTTACCTGCTGTGCTATCACTCCAGCCCCAACTATCAATATTCTTAAATAGGCTCTAAGACCTTCACATGACTTGGTGCTTAACATTCTTTCTAACCTTGCTTTTCCCTCTTTCATTTTTAAGTTTTATTCTGTAGCCACAAAATGATTTGTACTATATGATACCATGCCTTTTTCCCCTTTGCTATTCTCTCTCTTTGCCATATCCAACCAACCCTTCAGTGCTCAACTCAAATAATACTTCATCATGAAGTTGCGTAGGGACTTGCTTTTATATGCTCTCATTTTTACACCTAGTGTTTCTCCTTATTGTAATTTATAACAATTATAACAGCCATTCTCCTGTCTGTGATATAAGCAGAAACTATTTCATTCTTACCCTTGAATCTCCTGAATCTACCACAGTCTGTCACATGATTAATGCTCATTAAATATTTGTTAAATGTGAAGTCAAGATGATCAATCTATTTTAATCTGGATTTTGTCTTCATGATGAAATTTTTCTTATGTTTGTCAATTTCTTTTACTTTTTTGTTTTAAATTTTAGATTGTTAATAATTTATCTATTACTATGAGATATATCTTGATTTAGGGTAATTGAATAATTTTGAAGTCTATGAATTAATCATCAATACATAATGGGAAGCTATGAAAAATGCCTGTTTTAATTTTATAAAATTACAAATAGGCCTAATTTATCTGATCAAATATCATTGTTTAGTCAGTTCAGTTACAGATTTCTCTTAAATCATTTTATCTTGTCAGGAACTTTATTTCACTATAATTACTCCTGGCAGTGCTTGAAGGACCATGCAGGATGCCAGAGATCAGACCTGGGTCAGCCTCATGCAAGGAAAACACCCTATTTGCTGTACTATCTCTCCAGCTTCTATTCTTGAATAGACATATACTATGTCTTTCTTTAAAAGATCTAAAAACATTTGTTAAGATGGGGGAAATTATTGGTTAGCTGTATAACAAAATACCTCAAAATGCAAGGAAGTAAAGTTATAATAATAATAATTTTGTGTTAGTAGCTTTGGGCTGGGTCCGTGGCTCATCTCTGCTTCAGATGGTATCAATTGAACTCATTGATGCATTACAGTAAGATGGCAATTGATGGCATAACATCTTGTCTACTGTTGGTTGTTTGCAAAAGCAATGAAGAGGTAACTGGATTATCCAACTGACAAACCCTAGGTTCATTTCTAAGGTGGTGGGTGGTGAAAGGATTCCTAAGTTCAATAAAAGAGGACAACTGTCAATGTAGAGATACTTTTCTTCATAATCTTATTATGATATAATTGATAGTATCTTTTAACTTTTTTGCAGGCATTATATTTTCCAATGGCCTTTGGCCAAAGAAAATTATGTGTCCATTGTCAGAAATAAGAGATGTATTTGATAAGAGATGCTTGATTTAGGAGCTGCAAAGTTACATTGTATAACAAACAGATATACATATAGGATTGGGAAGAAAATGTGACCAGCTTGGCATGTTACCACACTATATATTTTTCTCCTTTCCAGTCTTCTTAAATGTGAATTTATATTTAGAATTCTATACTACACAAAATTAAGAGTTTTGGCTGCTACAAAATTCTGTTGATACAGATATTTTTAAGATCAAATGCAGCTCATGGAAGAGAAATTTTATTCATTTTCCAAGTGAGTTACATAATCAATTTAAAATCCATTTGAATTATATTTGGAGTCTCATGTACAGCAGCCCTAAAGCAAAAACTAGGTTTTGTTTCTAAATGTTGGCATTAATAAGGGGCAAGAGATGATGTTTGAGTTGAGAGCTAAAGAAAGTGGAGCATACAGTCATGCAAAGAAAGGAAGGAAAGTATTTCAGGCAGATGGAAATAAACTCAATTTTGTGAATCCATTTTTATGTGTTAGTGATCAATACACATATGAAAATGGAGATACCCAGTTCTAAATATGCATTATTGTTTTTTTAGTTCATTTTTATGTATTAGTGATTAATAAACATGGGAATCTGGAGACACCCAGTACTTCATATGCCATATTGTTTGTTTATTTGTTCTGCATTGAACAATAAGCCTGATAGTGAAGAATCCATATAGGCATCCAATAAATGCAGATGCAATGAGTAAGGTACTAATGTAGTGAATAAATGGATGAACAAAAGTGAATATATGAATAATGAGAAAGAGCTAGAAACAAAAAGGTGCAGACAGATATTGGGGGAAATGCTGTGTAGGGAAAGGGAGGGAGGGAAAGAGAAAGAATTGAAAGAGGGAGAAGGAGAGGAAGTGGGGAAGACTGACTAAACAGAAGGGGGACAGAGCTGGGGAAGAGCGCAGGAAAGGAAGCAGAGAAAAGAATTAGGGACTCTGAGACAAATGGAAGTGGAGTTTGGTTGCTTAGCAGTTGCATCAGAGAAATTTAGCACTTCCTTTAAATACTAATTACTCTTTTTGCAATTCAGGAACAGGCCCTTCTGCACTATTAACTTGTCTGTTTTATTTTCAAACTTCAAATTTTTATTTTTGGAGGCGTATTTTTCTTTAAAAGAGAAATATGAAAGCCATATATGGACATGCCACTTAGATTTTAGTTGTTTCTTTTGGATTATTAGAGGTATTCTAAATTTATCAATTGTAACTGAAAGTTACTTTGCATTTCAAAATCTGCCAGGCGGTCTTAGTTTTCCTCTTTGAAAAATGAAGACCTGTTTCAAACATTGTTGGGAAATTTTTTTTTACGTGGGGTGAGTGGATGTTCATACCTGGCATTGTGCTCGTGGTCACTCCTGGCAGTGTTCAGAGGACCATATGGGGTGCTGGTGCTCAAATCTGGATCAACTCCGTTGTAGGCAAATGCCCTGCACTGTGTTCTCTCTGGTCCTAAGAATAACTGTTTTGCTCAGACATTGTGAAACTATTACTCTGGATGTATGTAGAAAAAATATATATATATTCTGAGACAGAAAGCTAAAGTCTAGTTCAGAACCTGAGGTGCTTATTATGGATGCAGCTTCTAGATTCCCTCTTGAAAGCTGGAATCAAGTTCCTCCTGATGATTTTCTGTGTCTAGAGAAGAGAGAGGATCACTACTAAGGCCTTAGTGCATTCTTGCTTTTAGTATATACATGATAGCTTCTAGACTATGCTTTTTCAGGGAGGAGATTGAACACACCCAGCAGTGTTTAAAGTTACTCCTAGCTCTGTGCTCAGAGATCACCCTGGCTCAGGGTAATATGCAGTTCAAGGGATAAACTGGGGAAGCCAAATGCAAGGCAAGAACCTTAATCCTGTACTATTTCTCCAGCCTCATTTTTACTTCTGAAAGTATATTATTTAGTTTGAAAATAGGGTTTATTCAGTAAAAAGTCATATAATAGTTGAGGGCAATCTATGATGAAAATTTAGTTCAATAAGTGCTCAGGTGTGAGGATAAGAATTAAATCAAGTAAGATTTCATGGAGAAAAGATAGGTTTAAAGTGAAATAACCTAGGCTATGTCCAATGACCTGGATTATAATGCTACAGAAATCTGATCAAGAAACAGGAGCAAACACTTGAGAGATTTAAGGGAAAGTCAACTTCGAGTTAAGCATTCAGATTAGATCTGGCTAATGTCAAAGTGGGCTAAGCCATGAATACAGTTAACACAGAGCTTATACTTGTTAGATACAGGATACACTGTTTCTATGGAAAGGATTTTCTTATTTGACATACAAAAGGATTGCTAACATATGTAATACTTGGTACAATCAGAGATTAATGCATTCTGCTTTAAGTTCCATATAGACATTTTCTAATTGTTTTTGTGGCCCCGTTCCATTTCTGCTCAAGCAACCAGATGCATCTGGCTCTTCTGTGCTCAGTTCTGGTCAGAACTTTATGACATAGTTATCTAGAATGGGTCATTCAGAGGTCCTGCATCTAGATTCCCACTTCTGCTCCGAAATTTTGTGCTAGAACAGAACAACCAGGACATAATGATATCAATATCCTACTCTGTTTTATCAGCCCACCTACTTTAAAATTTAAAAATGCTCACTCACTTGCCCATTTGTTAAAATGGGAAAAGATTTCTGCCTTTCTCTGAATTCTTCTTGAAGAGACCCCTCCCATAATCCCAGAGTTTCCCTGCTTTCTTTTCCCTTCCTTTTTCCTTCTTTAAATAAAATTGTTTGAGTTTTAAAAAGAAAATAATAATGTAAAATAAAGACATGACGGTTGAGGAGATGGCTCAAAGGATTAGAGTAATTATGTCTTCCATATACTCAGTCCCAAATTTAATTCCTGGTAGCCGATGGTCCCTGAGCACTGCCAATTGTAACCCTTGTGTTCTCCAATATTGCTGAGGACCCCAGCCTGAACAGCACAGCATTGTCAGACCAAAAACTGAACTATCAGATCTCCAGAGTATTAGGTCGGGTACTGCTGGGAGCTGCTCAATTACATCAAATAAATGAAGACATGAAATAAAATCAAAGTTGAAATAAGGAGCTGAACTCTTGCGTTCTGCTGTTTGAAATGAATCTGGATCGAATTCAATGGTCTTAACTTGTCTTTCTGTATTCTTCAGAGTGAAAAAACTGAAGGAGAGTGTTAAAGAGAAACAGAAACAAAGAGAAAGGGTAGACAAAGTTAAATTCAAGGTGATCAGCATACGGAAGCAGGCCCTGGAGGAACAGTTTGAAGAATGGATTGTAGACCCCAATGGAATGATTCCTATATTAGTGGTAATAAAATCATTTATCTGTGAACGGAAGGTAGGGTGGATAAGAGCGTGACTGCCAGACTAATGAGTCAAATGCTAGAAACTTCCTTGAATTTTCAGTTCTGCTGAGGTAGATTTTTGATCCATGTGTCCATGGAGTCAATTTCTTCATGTTTTTCTTGAACACTAAAAAAATGGGCTGGAGAGACAATACAGGACTTAAGGTGTTTGCCTTGTACCCAGTCAAGGCTGATTCAATCCTTGGCACCACATATGGTCCCCCAAGCACTGTCAGGAGTTATCCCTAAGCACAGAGCCTGGAATAAGTCCTGGACATTGCTTGGTGAAGCCCAACAAAACCTGTCACATCCTGGTTAAACTTCTGAAAAATTGACACCGGCTAGTGTTCTAAAAATGTTAATTATAAACAGACATAGATTCCATTTGTTCTTGTGTGAGTCTTTGTGTGTGTGTGAGACAGAGACAGAAACAGAGGAAGGAAAGGAGAGAAGGAGAGAGGGAGAAAGTGGGAGAGAGCAAAACTAATCACGTGTGTACTAATAGATCATAGCTTTTATTTCCAGAAAACAACTAGATTCCAAGAATTAAATGTTTTCTCTTAGGTATATATAGGTATCAGAGTACTTATTGGTGAGGTACAAGTCAAGGGGAAGGGAGATGGTTCAAATAATAAAGTACAAACCTAGTATGAATGAGGCACTAAGTTCAGACCCTGCTTTGCATAGGTGTAGCCCTATTTAAAAAAGTAATAATGAAAGAGAAACCAAGGACAAGTTCATAGAACAAGTGCAGAGGGCCTGAACTGGAGGGCCTGGGTTCAATCCTCTGAGCAATGCCCGGGAGGCCTGCAATCACCAAGGGTCTGAACACTACTAGGCGTGGCCTCAAAACCAGCCAAACAAAAATAATAATGAAAGAAAGAAGATAGATACAAGTCAAGTATAGATTATGTTTAAAACTAATTATTAAAAGGAGAATAAGGCAGACAGGCCATAGATTGTGAGAAAATATTTGCAAAGACATCTGATAAACAACTATTCTTTCTACAAAGTATATTAAGAACTCTTAAACCTTCATAGTAAATAAGCAACTGATTACAAAATGAACAAAAGACCTGAACAACACTGAATAAGCCTGAATAAGCACATGGAAAACTGCTTCAAGGCATATGTCTGTGGGAAAAGCAGTCCTAGTTTACAAAGCAAACAAGTTAGATCTCTGGGAGTGCTAAGAAGGTTTTGGAAGGGACATTTTCAGCATCCCCTTACACACAGAAAGGCTAGACTATCAAGGACATCTATGGGGAACCCTTTTTCCCCCCTTTTTTTAATTATAGAGAAACACCATGAGGCACAGTTGTAGACTTACAAATTTTTGTGCTTGGATTTCAATTATACAGTGATCAAATACCCATCCCTCCACCAGTGCCCATTTTC
>JAOXYA010146942.1:0-10000 GCA_028565675.1 Sorex palustris | reverse complement strand
ATGCCCTGGTGCTTTGGAGGTAGCAAAGACAAAGCAACTGTGTCACGGTGAGCTGGAGCGGGGGTCTGCCGGGGGGGGGCCTGTGCTCGGCTGACCCGTGCCCCCTCCCAGGTGCTTCCGGCCTCTCGGGGGGGGGTTCCTGGCAGGGCTCGGAGGCGCCCACCGCGTTTTCACTTTGGGGGTCTCGGCCCGTCCCGGGGGGGCTCCGCTCGCTCCCGGCTCCCCGCGCGGGTGGCACCCGAGGGCTCCGGGGACCGGGTCGGTGCCGGGCCGGGTGGTTCCGCGTCCCGCCTTGGGCCGAGGCTCGCCAGACCCGGGTGCCGGGAGGGACCACCGCCTGCGTCCTCGTCCCGGGCTCCGGGCTGTGTCCGGAGGGGGGGGTGCTGCCCCGTGACCCCCTGACCCCGCCCCTGCCCCTCTCCCCGCTGCCCTGAGACCCCTCAGACGCCCCTTTGGTCCCCCCCAGCCCCAGTCTCCGCGCCCCCCGGGGGTCCCCGCCCCTGCCCCTCTCCGAACAGCTGCAGGGCGCTCGGCCACTGAGGGTCCGCACCCCCGGGACCCCCGCCGCCCCCCCGCTGGGCTCGCTCGGGCTTCCCGGGCTCCCCTGCTCCCCGCGCTTCCTAGAGCGCCGCCCTGCATCTCGCCTCCTCCCCGTGCTTCCTAGAGCGCCCCCTGCAGGCTTCCAGCGGTCCCCTCCTCTCTTCGCTTCCTAGAGCGCCGCCTGCAGGCCGCCGGCGGCTCCCCTGCTTCTTTTGCTTCCTAGAGCGCCGCCCTGCAGGCCGCCTGCAGCACCCCTGGTGCACTCTGCGTGAGGGGGGGGGCTTGGCCGTCCTTGGGGCAGCCGCCCCGGGGTCGCTCAGCCCGTCCTGCACGCCTGGGCTTCTCTGTGTTTTGTTTCATGTGCAGTGTCGTTGGGCCTTGCTCCACATGTGCCCGTGCCTGGGCTTTCCAGGGTTTGCCTGCAGGTGGAATTTGCATGTGCATGAAGTGGACGATGGCCACGTGTGTCAAGTGGACTGTCACACGCGTGAAGCGGGTTCTGCCCCGTGAATGACGTGGGTCATGTCACGTACATGATGTGGGTTACAGCCGGCGTATGAAGTGGGTTGGGTCACGTGTGTGATATGGGTCGTGCAGATGATGTGGGTGGTTACATGTATGATGTGGGTCATGTTAATGTGTATGATGTTTGTGATGTCACGTTTCTGATGTGAGTCAGGTCTCACGTCGGAGGTGGGTTAGGTGTACGCTGTGGGTTGTCATGTGAACGATGTGGTTTATGTCATGTTTCTGGTGTGGGTCAGGTAGCATGAGTGATGTGAGTTATGTGTATGATGTGGGTTATAACGTGTGTGGTGTGGGTTTTGTATATGATGTGGGTCATCACGTGTATGATGTGGACATGTCATGTGTATGACGTGGACATGTCATGTGTATGAATGGTTATGTCATGTTTATGATGTGGGTTATGTCATGTGTATGACGTGGGTTATGTCACATGTATGGTGTGGGTTTTGTCACGTGTATGACGTGGATATGTCATGTGTGTGAAGGGTTATGTCATGTTTATGATGTGGGTTATGTCATGTGTATGACGTGCGTTATGTCACATGTATGGTGTGGGTTTTGTTATGTGTATGACGTGGATATGTTATGTGTGTGAAGGGTTATGTCATGTTTATAATGTGGGTTACGTCATGTGTACGACGTGGACATGTCATGTGTATGAAGGGTTATGCCGTTTATAATGTGGATTATGTCATGTGTATGACGTGGGTTATGTCACATGTATGGTGTGGGTTTTGTCACGTGTGTGACGTGGATATGTCGTGTGTGAAGGGTCATGTCATGTTTATAATGTGGGTTATGTCATGTGTATGGTGTGGACATGTCATGTGTTTGAAGGGTTATGGTTATGTCGTTTATAATGTGGGTTATGTCACATGTATGTTGTCGGTTTTGTCACGTGTATAACGTGGGTTATATCACGTGTACGACATGTGTTATAGCATGTGTATGATGTGGGTTAAGCCATATGTATGGTGTGGGCTACATTATGTGTGTGATGTGGGTCATGCCACGTGTATGATGTGGGCTCTGCCACATCGTGTCGGTACATGGCGGATGTCACACGTGGGGAGGGTCACGTCGCGTGCATCTGCTTTTCCTCAGCGTTGTCCCCAGCGCAGCGAGTGGCCGCGGAGCTTCGAGCCGTCTCATTTATTAACGATTTATCGGCTAATGTTTCTTTAAGGGCGACTTCATTATCCGCAGTGAGCGGGATTAGCGGCCGCTTCCTCGCTGACACGGGCTGCGGTTGGAGCTTGTTTTCTTTCTAGCTACGCGAGGCCAAATAAAAATGCAATTTTAATAAGATGAAACGAGGCCCCCCTCCGTCTGAGCTTGAACTTCGCCGGAACATTTTCTGCTCAATAAGCGCCGGTGGTTTGCGCATGAAGAATTAATGAGTTTCCAGAGGGAGCCGAGGGCCTGCAGCGGGCGATAAGGCGCGGGCCCGGGCGGGAGGGGCCGGCGCCTCCGGAGAGAGCCGCGGGGTTCGCGTGGGCACGGCCGTGCTCGCAGGTGTGTGTGTGTTTGCAGACGTGCGTGGCCGCTGGTGTGTGGCCACGGGTGTTTGTGACCGCAGGTGTGTGATCTCAGGTGTGTCCGGTGTAGGGCGTGTGGTCGCAGGTGTCATGGTCTCCCTGGCAGTGGAGATGGGTGCCCAGAGGGCACCGTTTGCCCCTCAGGCTGCCTGAGAGTGGCTGCCCTGCGTGTCCTGCTGGTGCGCCCCGTTCCTCACGTGGCCTCGCTGCCTGTCAGGAACGGGCTGCCGGCGTGACCCGTGAAGCATCTATGGTTTCAGTTTGGAGCGAGGTACAGGGGTTTACACAGCCTTAATCGTGCGGTTGTTTTGGGGGTCACACCCGGCGGTGCTCGGGCTGAGTCCTGGCTCAGTGCCGCGGGGTCCCCCAGTGGCTCAGGGACCGTGTGGGGAGGCGGGGTTGGGCCCAGCGAGCCAGGTGGAGGGACACCCCAGAGTGCTCGGCCACCAGGCCAGCTGCCCCAGACACACGGTCGGGTGTGTTGTGATTCTTGTTGTTATCACTCCTCCCAAGAAGAGAGCATTTTTTTTTTTTAAAAAAGCAAATTCCCGTGGAGGAGGCAGAGCTAGGACGCGTCTAGGTGATCCCCTGAAACCTGCAAAATCCCAGATCAATGACACATTGATAAGTTTTCGCGGTTTCGTTGTCTTTCTTTTTTCCAGGCGTGTAGGTTAAAAAAAAAAATCGTTGAGAGTAATTTTGTGCGAATACGCTTTAAAGTCTACCCCAAGTGGCCAAATCACACAAACGTCCAATCCAGCAAGAGCGAAGAGGAGCGAGGTCGCGGGGAGACCGGCCCGGCCCTGGGGGGTCCCGGGGGCGTCTTGCTCGGGAAGGGGGTGCTGCCTCGGGGCGGGAGATGCCGTGAGAGCCCGGGCGTCTCGCGCACAACACCCGGCCAGGCGCGGACGCTCAGCAGAGACGGGACATTCCGTGGCTGCTGGAGACGTACCGGAGCCCGCAGCCGACAGCTCAGTCTTGTGTCCCCTGCCAGTGCCTGAGCCCGTGCATCTCCCCGGGCTCCTGCGCGGGAGTGTCCCTGACCTGTCCACGGGGCTTTGGGGCCACACCTGGCGGGACCCAGGGTTCACTTTGTGACCCCAAACCAGCAGCTCCCGACCAGACCCAATGTGCCGGCCCCAGGCCCCCCTGGCCGTCTTGGGGAGCCACTCGGACCTGAGGGCAGGTGGGGTGCAGGTGGGAGCTCCCGCCCCTGCAGGCCCCGCCCTCCCGGCAGCTGCCCCCCTCTCGCCTGCTGGGGTTCCACCTCCTGGGCAGAGGCGCGGGGCCGGCCTGGCCAGGCACAGGCACGGGGGGTGGGGAAGACCCCAGCCCTGGGGCGCTCAGTGGCTGCCACCCGCTCTCTGCCCTCCCCGGCCTCACCTCGGGCTGCCCGCCTGCCCCGGGAGTCGCCCATCCCAGTGTGGACACTGGGCGAGTGAGTGGCCGCGCGTGGCCCTGGCAGGGGTGGGGTGCTGCTGTCACGAGTGTGGGCCTAGGGGAAGCTGACGTGTGTGTCCCCCACCCCCCCGCAGCATCCGGCATGTGTATGGCGCCCAGCACCCCCCCTTTGACCCGCTGTCCCATGGCACGTAAGTGACGCCCGGAGGGGTGGGCGCCCGCGGGGCAGGCCAAGGGGGTCCCTGAGGGTCTCCTGATGAGTCTGCCCGGCTGCGCCCGGTGTCCTCGGGGACGTGGCGGCTGACGCGTGTGTGGGAGTCGGGCTGTCCTGTCTCTCCGTCCCGGCCCCGAGCCCCGTAACGCGGCCTCTGCCCCCCCCCAGCCTGCCCCAGGCCACTCCCAGCCCCCCCGCGAGGCCCCGGCGGGTCAGCACCTTCCAGGAGTTCGAGAGCGACACGAGTGATGCCTGGGACGCGGGCGAGGATGATGATGGGCTGCTGGCCATGGCGGCCGAGCAGCTGCACACGGACGTGGTCATGGAGACGGCGCACCGCGTCCTGCGTGACCACAGCCAGCGGCAGGGGCAGCGGCAGCAGGGGGGCCCCGAGCCCCCGGCCACGCCGCCACCGCCGCCCAGTGGGGACCTGCGGCTGGTGAAGTCGGTCAGCGAGAGCCACGCGTCCTGTCCTACAGGTGGGCCTGGCCGGGGGCGGCGGGGGAAGGTGGGACCCCCTCCCGGCACTGGGGAAGGAGGGGATTGGGACCCCCATCCCGGCCCCGCGCTGAGGCTGTACCACCTGTCCCTGCCCAGACCCCCTTGTCCCCACCTGAACTCGGGCTGGCCGCAGCCCCCCCCCGCCCCCCGTGAGTGCAAGAGCTGAGCGCCGCCCCCTGAGTTTGAGGCCAGGCCTGCAGGCGTCCGTGCCCACCCTGGGGCCATCTCAGTGGTGCTGGGCTTGTGGGCTCTGTTCCCTGAGCAGGGTCCACTCAGCCCCTGTCCTGGGCGGTGTCCAGTTGGCCCCTGCCCTGCCCCTCGCTGGTTGGCCTGTGCAGAGGCTCTGTGGACAGCCCAAGGGGCTGCACCCCCCGCCCCTCGAGGGGCTGGTCCCTCCCAGGACTTGGTCCTCCGGGTTCCTCGCCGGCACACGGGGCTGGGGCTCGAGGGGCTCCCGCGGGGATGTGGGGCTGGGATGCTCTCGCCCCGTGCTCCTGCAGCCATGCTGGCCGTTTGCCCCAGCCACCGCCTGCCAGGGGCCTCTGACGATGCCGTGGGTGGCCTCGTGCTGGGGGGTGGGGCGCGTGGACGGGGCGTTCGGGGGGGGGCGGGGGACACACACACAGAGGCCGTGGCACGTTTGCTCCCGCTCGGCCCGGGGCGGGCTCGGAGGGGCCACGGGGAGCCGGTGCTGACCCCGCCTGTCCCCGCAGAGAGCGCCGGCGCCCCCGCGCCCCTGCAGAGGTCCCAGTCGCTCCCGCACGCCGACTCCGTTCCGGGCCCCGCGGCCGAGGCGCCCGGCAGCGCGACGCTCAGCGAGAGAGAGGCCTCGCGGCTCCACAAGTTCCGGCAGCTCCTCGCCGGCCCCAACACGGACCTCGGTGAGTCCCCGCGGGCGGCGGGCAGCCGTGCTGGGCGGAGGGCCGGCTCCCCAGTCCTCCGCAGTGCTCCCCGGTACTGCAGGCTTCTATGGTGCTCCCGCAGTGCTCCTCAGCACCCCCATGGTGTCCCTGCATTACTTAGTGCTCCCCAGTACCCATGGTACCCCTGCAGTACTCAGTGCTCCTCGGTACCCCTGTGGTACCCCTGCAGTATTCAGTACTCCTCGGTACCCCATGGTACCCTTGCAGTACTCTCTCGGTACCCCCCAAGTATCCCTGTGGTACCCCTGCAGTGCTCTCTCAGTACTCCCCAGCACCCTCATGATACTCCTGCAGTGCTCCCACGGTGCTTTCTCAGTGCTCTCCTAGTACTGCGGTACTCCTGAAGCGCACCTGCATCACTCCATGGTCCCACAGCACTTTCTCAGCATGCCTCCAGTCCTCCCACAGTCCTCCCCGAGCACTGCGGCGCTCCATAGTGCTCCTCAGTACTCCCCCAGCACTCCCCAGGACTCCCGCGACGCTCTCCCAGTGCTCAGTGCTGCAGCACTTCCCCCGCCCGCCTGCGGTACCCCCTGCACCCCTGCGACACTCCCGCAGTACCCAGCGTGCCGCTTCCGGGACCTTCCGGAAGCCAGTCCTGCTCAGGACGGTGTCCCTGCGTCTGTTCCTCCGGCGGGGCAGTGCCCTGCGCGGCCAGCAGGTGGCGTGTGTGGCGCGTGGCTGGGCCCGAGCAGCCTGCAGGTGGCCGGGTCAGCTTGAGGTCCTGGTCGCGGTGGCACCCGTCGGGTTTGCTTCCCAGCTCTGTTTTCCTGCACGTCCATCGCAGGCAGGTCGCCGAGGTCGGAGCCCGGGAGGGAGGGGCCGGGTGGATTGTCCTCTGCCTGTGGGGAGCCGGGCCCTGTCCACGGCCGGCCCCGAGCTCCGCGTCAGCAGAGCAGCATTGCCCGCCCGGCCACCCACCCCCCGCCCGTATCTGGGGCCTTTCCCACCCGTGTGTCCTTGCCCGGAGCCCAGGGGACAGGCCACTTCCTGGACACACCTCGCCCGGACCTGGCCCGTGCTGGCCCTCCATGCAGGGTATCCGTCATGACTCCCTCTGGAGCCCGCGGCTGGGGGCCTTCTGTGGGGACCCTCTGAGAGTGGCGCGTGGACAGGGGCTGAGGGGCTGAGGCTGGGCTTGGCCGTCGCTGGGTCCCGTGGGGTGGACAGGAGGAGCCACCCCACTTCCTGCCCAGCCCCCTGTGGCTCGGGCCCCAGCGTCCCCAAGGGGCAGGTGGGTGTGTGTGGCTCGAGCTCTGCCTTCGGGGATGTGTCGGCCCCCGGCGCACTCAGACCCGCTTCAGGGTTGCCCTTCGCTTGCCCAGGGGCCCTGGTGCCGGGCCAGGCCGCAGCCGGGGTTCAGCTGGGCACAGCCGTGACCCCTGCAGGGCCTCCACCATGCTGAGCGATGAGCTTGCGGTGGGCTGGGGGCCCGGCACCTCGGGGCCTCGCAGCCCTGGGTCTCTTTGGCATTTAGCCAGATGCCGGAGCTCGGCCCGGTGCTGGTTCTGAAGCCCAGGACGGACCTGGGGCCACGGGGCCTTTTCCCGGAGGGCTCACGCGCTCACGTGCCATGGTGGCAGGTCGTGGGGCTGGCCAGCCAGGGGGCCCAGCTGGCTGTGGGGGCTTGGGCTTGGGTGCTGAGCGCACCACCCCAGGGCCCAAAGCCGGGCCCCGCACCCCCTGGCCTCTGCAACGCCCCCACGGTCTGCAGCCCTCCTGACGCTGGTGTGGACGCTGGGCCCAGCCTCGTCCTCCCCCCAAACCGTGTCCTCGGCTGCTCCCGCTGCTGCCCTCTGGTGGCCAGACCTGCGTCCTGCCGCCCAGCTGCTGTGGGCAGCCGGCCCGGCCGCCTTCGGGCTGCCTAGGGGTCAGGAGACGCCAGAGTGACCTGTCCCTGTGGGCTCCCTAGGGATGAGTCACATCCCAAAGGCCGGGAGTGGTCACGTGACTGTGAACTCAGGGGTCTCGCAGACGCACGGGCAGCCAACAGCCGCAGCCCCAGGACAGAGGGGCAGAGCCTGGGTGGGGCGGGGGCTGCGTCAGGCCTGGTGGCTGGTGTGGTGGCCAGACCGGGCGGCAGACGGGGCCACGGGCCCCTGGGCTGCAGTGCTGGGAGGCACCACTAGGTGGTGGCGGCTGTGTGCCGGGTCCCGCGTGTGCTGGCCCTATCCCTGGGAGGGCTGGGCTGGGCATGTTTTGGGGCCTTTGCTGCCCGGGCGGCGGGTGGCAGGGTCCCCGCGCCCGCCTACTCCACCCCCGCTCCAGGCCGCTGTGGGCCTCCTGTCTGCCATCTCCAGCGGCTGTGGGATGTTGGGAAATGATCTTTACTTAAGATCATTATTAAGATTGTGTATCTGTCTACATTGACACTTAATTCATGCACTTATTCACAGCCCGGGCCTGTGGGGTGGAGTGCGGGACCCGCCGTGGCGAGCCCAGTGCTCCCCGGGGCTCTGCAGGAGGGGGAGCACTGCAGAGGGAGCTCTCGGGCAGAGACCCAGGGCGTCTCTGCCAGCTCCTCCCGAGCCTGTCTTCCTTCGGATCACTCCCGGGGCCACACCTCCCGCCCTGAGCCCCACCTGCCTGCCCCCTATCTTTGGCCCCTTACATTTCTTCATCCTGGGGGTATGTTTGGGCCTCAGCACCCCCGTCCCGGCCGGTCCCAGGCTGGAGTCCTCCCCGGGGCTGGTAGGTGCAGCACTCCGCGGTGCTGTTATGGATGCTGGGTTGCCCTGGCTGGAGCTGCGGGGCCCTCTGGGGCCGCTGAGGCCTCTCGGGTCCCCATGAGCTGCCGACCAGGCGGGGCCCATCCCCGTGTGATGGCGGCATGGGTGTCTGTCTGTCCCCTGTCCTGGGCGGTGGCAGGCCCAGCTCGGTGCCCGCTGTCCAGGCTGTGGACGTCAGCAGGGCGAATGTGTCACAGGGCCTGCGGCAATGCTGCCCTGGAGGGGGCTGGGCCCGGCGTGTCGCCCTCCCCCCTGCATCAGATCCACCACTGTGGGCCCTTGGGTCTGCTCAGGGGTGCGTCCGGGGAGGTGCCCCCCCACGGCTTGGTGCACTGTGTGAAGCTGGCCGGCAGCCAGGGCTACCCGTGGGGGCCACCTGGCCCATTCAGGCTGCGAGTGCGTGGGGTGAGGGCGGCGCCCGGCCGGCTGTGCAGGGCCCTCGTGGGCTTGTGTGTGTGGGGCGTGGGCAGGAGCGAGGGGTGGGAGCCCCGGGGTCCCTGATGGCAGCCACAGAGCGGCCCCTCCCCTCCCAGCAGGACGGACCCTCCGCCCTTCCCTCCGCGATCAGATCAGGGATATGATGAGATTTTGTTTTCCTCAGTTTCCGAGCGAGTTCACACCCCCGTCTGATTGAAAAAGTAATTAGTATTCATATTGGGGCGCCCACGATCCCGCCCGGCCGCTGAGAACAAAGCGCCGTGTGTTGTGATCTTCGGTTTACGGTCGCCTGCCCCCCGCCGAGGCTGTGCCCACTGCGGACCCCCGGCTGGCTGCTCTAGGGGAGGGAGCGGGTGTGGGGATCCCTGTGGGTCGTGGCTCGCCCCTGCAGCCTTTTCGGGCTCGAGCCCGGCTGGGCACTGCCCTAGGAGGGTGCTCCGGGCACCCGCCCCCACCCTGCGCCCTCGCTCCTGGGCGCTGCTGTTCCCCCAGCCATGGGCCGCGGCAGCCAGGACAGTGTGGTGACCCAGGCTCCCTGCCCTGATGGGCGCCGGGGAGGGCCCCGGCTCTCTGCTCTGAGTGAAGTGCTCGGGCCCTGTTCCCAGGTCCTTGCCCCCTGCCTGTCCCCCTGGAGGCCAGCAGGCTGTCTGTGTCCTGTGTGTGTGCTTGGTGCCCACCCCTTGCCGGGGTGCAGCCACCCTCTCTGCCTAGAGACGCCCCAGGTACTCGTCCCTGGGCCCCGCCTCGGAGTGGCCGGCTGTGGGGAGGGGGGAGGGCGCAGGTTTGTGTCCGCTGAGGGCTGGCCTTGCCTAGTGCGGGTGCCATCAAGGCATCTTAGGGTGGGGGGCTCCGTGCTCAGTGGTAGGTGGGCGGGGCAGGTGGCCGTCCTGCGTCCCCGCCAGCCCTGCACACTTTTTTCTGTCCTTGAGGTGCGTGGCAACTGTGGCTCGGGGCCCCTCACTTTGTCTTCACGCTTGACTGACTGTGTCCGCCCTGGCAGCGGGGTGGGGGGGTTTCTCTTCTCTCTCTCCCCAGCCACCCCCGGCTCTGTTGTATCCTTCTGGGAATCCCTTCTGCTGTTTTTTCTTTTTTAATTTTTGTGGGCTGGAGTGATAGCACAGCGGGTAGGGGGTTTGCCTTGCATGCAGCCAACATGGCCGACCCGAGTTCGATTCCTCCGCCCCTCTC
>JAOXYA010146923.1:0-10001 GCA_028565675.1 Sorex palustris | reverse complement strand
AGTAACAACAAAGTCTCCAATGGAGATGTTACTGGGCCCGCTCGAGCAAATCGATGATCAACGGGAGGGCCTTTTACTTTTTTTTTTACTTTTTTTATTAAATCACTGTGAGAGCAGTTATAAAGCTTTTGGGTTTAAGTCTCGGTCACACAATGATGAAAGATCTGTCCCTTCACCAGTGCCCATTTTCCACCACCAAAACCCCCAGTATGCCCCCCACTCCAGACCCTCCCCCTACCTATATGGCAGATGATTTCACATTACTCTCTCTCTACTTTGATTACATTCATTATTTAGACACCAGACCCACCATTATTATTTGGGATTTTACCCCAACACTCAGATCTGCCGAAAAGGCAATAGTAAACAATTTGTTTTCTATTGCTGATTATGAATAGCATATACTGTCTTTTGGAATTCTGAAATTTTAATAATTAAATCTGGAGGGATTTCTGTCAAGAAAGAAAAGTTGCTTACAGATGAAGAAGGTCTGACTTACCCACTCTACCCTTGAAAGGAAGCATGGAAGCCCTAATATTCTCTTTACAGCATGTACAGTGATAGAAATTTCTCCTGTTATGTATAAGTGAAAAGTAAAGGCAGCACCTAATTGCATCCATAATTTAAGAAATAAGAATATGACATGAAATTTCTGTGAACCAAAAGTAAGATTTTCTGTTTCTCTTTGTGCCACAGCTATTGGTGTTCAGGGGTTACTCTTGACCACCGTTCAGGGAACCATATATGGGTGCCAGAGATTCAAACCAGGATCAACAGTGTGCACGGCAAGTGCCTTTACATCATTACTGTCTGTTGTGCCATGTGCAAAAGACTTAAATACGGCAGAACAAAGCTTATATGTAAGCTGAACCCAATCTCAAACATAGACCAAAACACAGCAGCATTGATCACCCTGGAGCATGTTCGAAGTTCTGAACCACAGGCTCTGACCCAAACCTACAGGACCTACATCCCAATAAGACACATTGAAATTTAAGAATCAGGGCCAGAAAGACAGATCAGTGGATTACCACATAGCTTTGAAGAAGTCCAGGTGATTCTTGGTCCCATACATTCCCCCAAGTACCACCAGGAATGACCCCTGAGGAAGGGGTCTGATTGAACCAAGAGTAGGCCCTGAGGACCCCAAAGGGTGTGGCCAAACAAAGCAAAAAGAACCACCCATCTGGTCTGCTCAAAAGAGATATTGAGGAGCAAGAGTATAGCAGGTAGGACACTAGCCTTGCATGCAGCCAGCCTGGGCATGATCTCCACCACCACATATGGTCCCCTGAGCCATGTCAAGAGTGATCCCTGAGCACAGAGCTAAGAATAAGCCCTGAGCACCTCTGGGTGTACCCTGCCCCCATCCCAAATAAACCAAAGAAAATAAAAAAAGAGACACTGAAAAAATGTTAATAAATATACATTTTCAGCCCTGATATTACCTTTGGAAATTCTTAATAAGTAGTTCTTTTCGGGAAGTTGTCTCCAAAACTGGTTCAGGGGGTACAGGGGCGACTCCAGGTGGTACTTGGGTGGTAATCCAAGGTGTTGGGGAGTAAATGTGTGGTTCTTAGCTGTGCTCAGGCATCTGTGTTTTTTCTCTTTCCTCTCCAAGTCATTCTGATATAGATGCCCAAGTTGAAGTTGAGAAGAACTGATCTCTTCCAACTCCCTGTTTCACATGTGTAGAGATTTTTTTTATACCATACATTGGAACCAAAACTGCTAATAGCAGTTTATTATACAGCAAAAGATTTTTTCCCCCTGTATGGAATTGTGCTGCTAAAAATCTAAAGCTCTAAAACCCCCCAAAATAAACTGAATGTCTCTCTTACAACACTTGTATTATTTGCCTTTTTTTTTTTTTTTTAGATTGTATTTCTGGCAGTGCTCATAAGCTCTATGGTTACCAGGGATTGAACCTGGGTCTCCTGCCTGCAAAACATGCACTCCAGGTTTCTGACCTAGATCTTTGGCCCTATGAGAACTCATAATTTGAGGCATGGTTTCAGGTACCACAATAATACATAGAGTGGAGTTCAGGGCTGACTCCTGGCTCTGTGCTCACGGATCACTCCTGGCAGACTCAGGGAACCATATGGGTGCCAAGGCTCTAATCTGGGTTGGCCGTGTGCAAGGACTGGAGCAATAGCACAGCGGGTAGGGCATTTGCCTTGCACGCGGCCAATCCAGGCGACCCGGGTTCTATTCCTCTGCCCCTCTCGGAGAGCCTGGCAAGCTATTGAGAGTATCTTGCCCGCATGGCAAAGCCTGGCAAGCTACCCGTGACGTATTCGATATGCCAAACACAGTAACAAGTCTTACAATGGAGACATTACTGGGCCTGTTTGAGCAAATCGATGAACAACGGCAGGACAGTGACAGTGATATAAAAGCTTCTGGAGCTCCAGCCAAAGAGGCACATTAATTCTCATTTTTTTGTGTATTCCCATCCCCTCCCTGCTCTTCCTTTAAGACAGTAAAATGTATCATCTGAATGATGGAGTCCCAATTTTCTTAGTACCTTTTCTCCTTAATAGCCTCGGGATATAGTACCAGTGTAGAAAGCACAATTGCTCCTTTATGTTTTCATTTGCTTGAGAGGGTAAGAAATTTCTGGAAGGCTAATAAATGAAAGGTAATTGTTACCATGATCTTACAAAATGAGTATGATCCATATAATATGCTCTGTGGCTACCAGAATCTTATATTGAGAAATGGTCAGAATATTTGGATCTTTTTTTTTTCTTTTCTTTTTGGGTCACAATTGGTGATGCTCACGGGTTAATAATCCTGGCTCCATGCTCAGGAATTACTCCTGGCAGTGCTCAGGGTACCGTATGGGATGCTGGGAATCAAACCCAGCTTGGCCACGTGCAAGGCAAACACCCTACTTCTGTACTATTGCTCCAGCCCCTGTTTGGATCTTTTATTGCTGCAAGAGTGAAAAACCAAAGCTTCCATTTGGTAAAGGAAGAAAAGAATTCAGCAGACCTGAGATGCTCTGAAGGGGAATTAACTATGGTCCATTTATGATGAAACCTGGTGGGAATGATTTTTTAAGATCAACCAACTTTAACACCAATTTGCTAGTATTATTTTGCTTCATTTGTTTCTTCAACAGAAAATAGTAGCATTTGCTATCTTCTCACTGTTTGAAGGTAGAAAATAAGATAGCTGTGATTCCTGCCTTCCTTAAATTTAGAGTCTCGAGGGACTGCAAGGTATCACTGAATGTAGCAATGACTTTTATGCCACTACAACAAATGTACAGAAGGCTATGCCTCATCAACACATTTTTCTTTCGGATCTGATTTACCCAGTCTTTTCTGTATATCCTGATTCCAGATTTCAAAAATTTTAGCTGTTGAAAATTAAAGTGGCCCTGATTGTGTTGGCAAGGTATTGGGCTAATATTTGTACGCATCCTCACCCGAAGCTTAGTTGAACACAAACAATTACTCTGTGCCTGCATTGTCAAGACAGTAAGGATGCAAGCAGGAAAACATCTCCACACAGTCTGATAGGGTCCCCCAGAATTCATCTCTTTCTGCTCTCCCACATCCTTTTATCTGGAATTGAGAAATATATGTGACTTACTAGCATATATCTTCTCCTGGAATTTTATGTCTTCTGAGTACCAAAAATTTGAAGTCTGTTAATACTTAATAAAATTCTAATTTTAGAAAATTCTTTTTTTGTTTTGTTTTGTTTGGGGGCCACAATCAGCTATGCTCAGGGCTTACTCCTTACTCTGCACTCAGAGATCACTCCTGGTGGGCGCAGGGGACCATATGAGGTGCCAGGGATCCAACCCAGGTCAGCCACATGCAAGGCAAGGGCCTTGCCTGCTGTACTATTGCTTCAGCCCTCTAGTTAAAAATATCTTCAGTAATTACTGTTTCATTAACTGCCTTTTGATATTCTTTACATAACATTGCTTTTCTTGACTTTCTCTCCCACACAAAGAGAAGTGTTTTCTGCCACGTCATTTGGCATTCTTGTGCAAAGATTTACAATGATTCTGTAAGTATGCAAATAAATCAGAGCATTTTAGGTTTCTGGTCCTTTTCTTGTATGGCAAAGAGAATCCTATACGGTAAGTCCAATTCTAACAACCAACCTTACCCAATCTACTTATACTGAATTAAGTGACACGACTGCAAATTTCTTACTGTTTTCTGTTTGTTTGGTTTTTGAACCACACCCTGTGGTGCTCAGGATTTACTCCTGCCTCTGTACTCAGAGATCTTTCCAGGAAGCAGTGCTGGAGGGGGAGGATCTTATTCAGTGCTGGCGATTGAACCTGGTTTGTCACGTGCAAGGCAGGCATCTTAACCCTGTGGTATCTCTCTCACCATGTTTAGTCCTTTTGGACAAATGAATTCTACCCTTTGTCATTCCACTTCAGAATACTTAAGTCATAAAACTTTGTCTCTTGCACTGAGTGTAGCTTCTTTTCCAGGGAAACATTTCCATGTCTGTGATCTTAAACAAAACCTGCATGCTGCCACTCCATTCTCTAAGCAGTTGCCAAAAATAGAATTTCCCGCTCCTCCCACGGAGCATTTCTAATAGTGACACCTGGCAGGCAGAAATGGCATCTGAGTGAAAAACCAGGGCTTTAGTCCTGCTTCCACTAATCTTCTTCCTATCCTATTAGTGCAGCTTTTCTTTGTCTCAGTGGAACAAAAGTCACATCATCAGTCACATCCCAAGAAATGGCCTGCGTGAGGGAGCAAAAGAGACCGGAAGTGGCTTGTAGGAAGGGAAATTTTTTGTCACTAAACTCATTTGAATTTTTTCAACCTACCCCTGTCTTCTGTTCACAGTTCTGTAAGAACTTCCTGTGTGGCCACAGTTTAATTTTTCTAACGGCATTCAGAAAGAACAATTTGGAAATGATTATCTTTCTCCTGTAGTTCCAAAGCATTATTGGTTGTGAAAGTAACTAAGGATTCCGTTGCAGTCACAGACGAGTGTACATGGGTGTTCATTATATCGTTCTCCTTACCTTTGATAGAAATTTGTCATAAAAGAGAATTTTTTAAGTATTTGTTGCAGTGTAGAGTTTTATACACTATTTGAATCTCTATGACAGTCAGAGGTATATGATTTATTTCTTTATATTTTTGGTTTTGGGGTCACACGCAGCAGTGCTCAGGACTTAACTCCTGGCTCTGTGCTCAGGAATAACTCCCTGTAGGCGTGGGGGACCATAAGGGATGCCAGGGATTGAGTCCAGGTTTGCCTCGGGCAAAGTAAGTGCCCTACCCACTGTACTACGACACTGGCCTCAAGAAGTATAAGGTTTATGACGCTAATCCAAGTCCAACTTTGTGCTCGGGGGCCATTGGCTCAGTGCTCAAGGGTGATGGCTGATGGCTCAGGACTATCGTTGGTGCTGGGATTTGAACCAGGGTCATTGCAGCAAGCACCTTAATCTTTGTACTATCTCTCCACCCCACTACGAATACTTTTTTAATATACTGAGTGCTGCCAGGACTGTTGCTCATTTAGGCATTAGTTTGCTGGTGCTGAGTACACAGCATGCCAGAAAAGATGAGTGTATAGTGAATATACAGAAAATATTATGGGTCTTCCCAATTCAGTTGGTTAGGGCGATCTTGAGGGGGTTGGTTTTTTGTTTGTTTGTTTTTGCTTTTTGGGTCATACCCAGCAACACTTAGGGGTTACTCCTGGCTCTGCACTCAGAAATTACTCCTGGCAATGCTTGGGAGGCCATATGGGATGCTGGGGATCGAACCGGGGTCAGCCGCTGCAAAGGAAATGCCCTATCCACCGTACTATTGCTCCAGCACTGAGATCTTGAGATTTTGTTACTTTCCGTAATGACGGAGGCAGGCTCCTATCCCACTGCAGTTGTGATCCTCAAGCAACACTGATCATGTTTGCTCAAGACTGATCTGTACATTCACATTAACACTTTAGAGTCAGAAATAGTTCTTGCCAGAAGGCACACTGCTTTGGGAAACTTAAATAACCCTAGAGTACTGTTGGCTTTATCTGAGGCATTCAAGAGCAAAAGAGACAGATCTGCTGGCATACGTATCCCCTCTCTCCCAACCTGAGTCTTCCTCTGGCCCCCAGCCTCCACTGACAACAAAGCTTTAGCCAGAGAACCCTGGCACCTCATCAGTCACATCCCAACAATCATCCCTTCCATTTGCAGAGGAGTTCAGATGATTTTTTTTCTACTGTTTTTGGTTTTGTTTGGGGCCACCCCTGGTGATGCTCCAGCATTCCAGCATTCTCCTGGTGGTGCTCAGCAGAATATGTGGTGCAGAGGGTTGAACCCCAGGCTTCCTGCCTGCAAAGAATGTACTCAGTCCATTGAGCTATCCCTCCACCCCCTCCCTTTATTTTTCTATTCATTCCTTTCATCATAATTGCCCAAGTCCAAAGGCAGGACATTGTCAGTCATAGTTGATGAACAGTGAAAATAACAGCAAGTAATCCAAAACACATCTTGTGTCATTTAATTGGTAGCCAGAGAAAGTTGTCTGACTTACAAAAATAAAAATATGACAGATTCTTACTTAGCCTTTTTCAAAGAAAAAGTTGCAAACTTTCTCTTGTTTTTAGAAAATATTTGTTGAACACTGATTCTGTGCTATGCATTGTTAGGAATTGAGTATAAAATATCATAGGACCTGACCTCTTGGAGCTTTGTTGGGAGACAGGATCCTTCTTTTGGTGTTCATTCAGGTAAATGGGAAGAAGATATATTGCAGGGCCAGAATGATAGAATGTTCGATTCCTGGCACCCCATAGGGTTCCTCAAGGCCCACCAAGAGTGATCCCTGAGCAGAGAGCCGGGATTAAGCCCTGAGCACAGTCCAAAATCAAACCAAACCAAAACCAACAAGGGGACATCATATATGCACTGTGAAGAATAGTCATGCGGTGCTATGACCTGGACAGAGACGCTGAGGAGAGGCCAATCAAGTCAAGGTGGGAGGAAAGGAAGAGTGAATCTAGCAGAGAAAAGGCCTGGTGCACAGGCCTGTGAAGGGCAGAGGGCAGGTACATGCAAGAGAGAGGAACCTCAGTGGACAGAGGGCAGAACCAGGAGAAGGAGGCATAGGAAAGCCAGAGGGCAGAGCTGCTGCTAACCATTAGGGCCCTAATTACTAAAAACGTACCTGGGTTCTAGCAGATGCAGCCTAAGCCAATTGACTGGCTTAGTGGCTGACGTGTCACCTGGATTTCAGCCTCCATGTTGCCCTTTGGGTCCCAGGTGCCATTTAAACTACTGATACAGAGGCCCTAGCTGCCATGGTGGCAGGGACCAAACCAGTAGTCCTGGTAGGCATTTAAAGAATTATTTATATTCCAAGAGGCAAGAGCATGGATGGGTGGATTCCTCTGGCTGTTTTAAGGACCACAAGAAAATATTACCAATTTAGAAAAGTCCACTGTGAGTAAATTGTTCCTTTCTGTCTTGGTGAGTCAGGCTTGCTCAGGAACCAACTGCAAAAATAGGTTTGGATTAGAAAATCAGAACTCAGTGCAAAGCTGCTTCTGCTCAGGAATTATTTTGCTTGGTGTTTGGTTCTTGTTGCCATATAGCATGACTGGAGTGACCAAATATATACTTGAGTTGGTGTGAGGGTCTCTGTTGGGCTAAACTTTTTACTTCTAATTTCTGCAGTTGGTCTGAGAATCTGTGAGAAACCTTTATTGCTATATTCTTTTGCTTTTTGTTTATATGTAGAGTGAGGTGGCTTTTCATGATTTTCCCATCCCTAAAATTCTCCGATTAAGATTCCCTCTCCTCCCCCCCCCCACCCCGGGTTGGAATGATAACACAGCGGGTAGTGTGTTTGCCTTGCACTCAGCCAACCTGGGTTTGATTCCCAACATCCCATATGGTCCCCTGAACACTGCCAGGAGTAATTCCTGAGTGCAGAGCAAGGAGTAACCCCTGTGCATCTCTGGATGTGACCCAAAAAGAAAAAAAAAGGATTGTCTCCCTCCTTCAGCATCTTGTGTTTAATCTATAACTCTTATCTGGCTGATAGGTTGGCAAGTCAGGGCCTAGTGACCACATCCTGTAATGGTTGCCTTCCTTCAGAGAGGAGAGGACTGATGGATTTCCCCAGATGATTCAGAGTTGCACATCCCAACAGGAAGAATAGAGTTTAGAGTGGTTGGGAGCAAACCCCTGAATCTGGCTAGTAACACAAATGGATTCTGTGGCTTACTGTTGTCGCCTTTATATCATCTGGAACTCCTTTTCCCTCTGCTCGGTCCCTTCTATTACATTGCTTCACTCTGCTGGGCTTCATTTTATTTTTCTGTGTAATAGGACTTGAGTGATTCATCCTTGAAGACTATGCTATAGATGTTTGGATGGAATTTGTAGTTCTTTAAAACCGTCATTGATGCTAGAAGTTTTAGGTAAACAAAATGTTTAAGTAATAATATATGTATTTTTTTGGTAACAATAAAAAAAACCAGATTCAAGGATTTGGATTTGTAAAATCAGTTCCTACTTCTAAATTGTATTCCCGGGGCTGGAGCCATAGTATAGTGGGTAGGGCTATTGCCTTGCATGCAGTTGACAAGGGGTCCGATCCCTGACACCCCATGTGGTTCCTCAAGCATGCCGGGCGTGATCCCTGAGCTCAGAGACGGGAGTAGGCCCTGAGCAGTGCTGCATGTGACACATGCGGTTTGAGCTTCCTCTTCCCCATTCTCCTTTTCCTTCTTCTCTGTCTTCTGGCCTAACCCCCTCCCTCTCTCCTTTTGTCCCTGCCTCCCATCTTTCTTTCCTAGGAGAGCCCAGTGGCATTTGTCCATATGAGAGTAGGGTTGGCATTTATAGAAGGTTTGTCGTAAAGATTCTTGGGTGTATATTGTGACTAGTGTAACTAAAGTCCCAAATGTTGATCAATAGCTTTCGTCATCTCAGATAAGAAATGGTTCCCAGGTGGGGTAGAAAGATAGTACAACAGGAATGGTGCTTGCATTGCATGAGACTAACCTGGATTCAATCCCTGGCATCCCATATGATCCTCAAGCCCTGTCAGGAGTGATCCCTTAATTGCAGAGCTGGAGAAAACCCTGAGCACAGCTGGGTGTGGCCCAAAAGCAAACAGAAGAAGGGGGGAAAAATTGTGCCTGTATTTCTGCACTCAGTGGAAAATGAACTTAATCTTTGAAGGGTGGAGTGTGTTTTATTTTCTGCCAAGTGCAGTTAGGAGCCAGTCATTTGGAGTGGCAGGCATTTGACCATTTCTTATAATGGAATTGTGCTTAAGCAGATTACCGAAGAAGAGAATTTCTTCTCTGAGGAGCTTTGTTCATTTTTTCCAGCTTGGAAACTTGGTTACATTCTAATTATAGATTGTGGCTTGGCATGATGTAAGCTGAAACCAGTTCTATAGGACTATTGCTCTATTTTCTCCCCGTGGACATGAGCAATAAGAACAGGTGAAAAGCAAAATTGGAATGACCTGAGTCAGGCCTGCAGTTTTTAATGTTCTTTGTCCTAAGCTTTATTTAGACGTTCCACCGAGTTGTCTACTTTATTTGTCTGGAGGAAAATAGAAAAAGCTTGGTGTGCATTTTTAATACACTTCACCTCATGAATTATTGGTGAGGAAGTCTAGGAAGGCCTGAGTAGAAGACTTTGGGCCTCTTTTCTGCCAATATCCAGTAGTTGCTTATGTAAAGAAGTTTCCTGAAACTTTTAATTTTCTAGTTGAGTTTATTTTGATCTTGGCTTTTTTTTTTATCTCAGAAATGCTTGGGTATATTATAGTTAATACCAACAGCTACATAAAAGAAATGCATATTTATTTATTTATTTTTAAAATTTTTAATAGACATGAGGTACAGTTGCAGACTTACACATTTTTGTGCTTGGGTTTTAATTATACAATGATCAAATACCCATCACTCCACCAGTGCCCATTTCCCACCACCACGGATCCCACTATCCCTCCCACCCCCATCCTCCCCATCCC
>JAOXYA010146901.1:0-10001 GCA_028565675.1 Sorex palustris | reverse complement strand
TTTGTTCCTCTGCCGGTACCTTCATGTGTGCGGAGAGTGGTCTCAGCATGGTGGTGGCTGGTTCTGGAGGTCTTCAGTTGCCGGAGCCCTGGTTGGGGTGGGGAGGAAAATTCAACCCGCTCCCCTCCAAGCGGCCCCGGCGAGGACAGCCAGGCGCAGGGGCAGGAGACTCAGAGACTTTTTCCTTAATACCTTACCTTATTACTGTGAAATTTTCTTTCAGTACTGTATTGAATAGAAGTAATGAAAATCAGCAGTCTTGTATTGTGCCTGATCTTAGACAGAAGCCTTTTAGTTTTTCCTTATTAAGTATGTTTGCTGTGGGTTTGTGATAAATGGCTTTGACTCTGTTGAGGAAAGTTTCTTCAATTCCCAATTTATTGAGAGTTTTCATCATGAATGGATAGTTAGTACCATTTTTGTGTTTCCATTTGTGAGTATTTGAGTGCTTAATAGCTGTAAATTTTCTTCAGAAGATATAGCAGATTATCCTCAAAACAAAACTCGGGCGTTACTAAAAGTAGTAGAAAACAAAGAAATGGAAATAAATGGAGCTCATGAATTAGAAAAATAAGCATTACTTAAATGGCCAACTTGCCTAAAGCAATCTACAATTTTAACACATTGTTTATTTATTTTATTGTTTGGGGCCACACCCAGCAATGTTCAGAGTTTACTCCTGGCTCTGCACTTAGACATCACTCCTGATAGGGGAATACGGGATGTCAGGCATTGAACCCAGGTTGGCTGAATGCAAAGTAAACATCCTTTTCACTCCATGATTGCTTTAGCCTCTCAATTTTAACACATTCTTTAGGAAATAGAATAAACAATCCCAAAATTTATGTAGAAATCCATAAATATCCAAAACAAATATGAGGAAAAGAATAAAACTCCAAGGAAAATAAAGAAAAATGGAAGTATCATACTTCATGACTTCAAACTTTATTACAGAGCAATCGTAACTGAAACAGAATGTGAGACCAAAGAGATAGTGGGCAAGCCATTTCCTTGCATGTGGCTAACCTAGTTTCAATCCCCAGAACCTCATATGGTCCCTCAAGAATCACTGGAAATGATCCCTGAGTGCACAGCTAGGAGTAATCTTTGTTCCCCACTGGATGTGTGCCCCCCCCCCATTACACACACATTTTTAACAGAATGGTACTGGAACCAAAATAGGAACACAAAGCAGTGATATGGAACAAATAGTCCCCGAACAAGCCTATAATCAAAAGCAAATGTTATCTTTTGTGATGTGAAATGTCAATGCAGATGCTTAGCAAAGCCACCTGCCACACCATCAGTTACACAACAACCTTAGATGTTACAGTAGATGTCATAGCCCTCATACACACAAATTAGGGGTGCACAGTCCTCTGAACCACAATGGAGACTTGAAGCTAAGGTAAAAATCTTCAGTCCTAAATGGAATTACAGTCCTAATGGAAAATCTATTTGTCACGAATATTCCAGGTCCTGGCACATCAAAGTCAAATTCAGCTAACAGGAATGTCTTATAATAAAAGTAGGACGTGTTCACCATGAGATGTGGTGAAGTATACAGGGAGAGTTATAGACTGAATATTATACCTCAAAAAGAAACAACTCTGGGGGCCAGAGAAATAGTACAGAGTATTGTTAGCTTTGGATGCAGCTTTATCCCAGGCACCCCACATGGTCCCGGAGACATGCCAGGAGTGATCCCTGAGTGAACAAGGAGTAAGCCATGTGGCCCCAAAACTAAAACAAACAAAACCCAGAAATAATTCTTCAAGAACTTGTTCCTAGGATTGAGTCCCACACCTCAGCTCTTATGCTTTTCATGACTTATTATCATCACTGACTGGATTTCTTTTTTTTTTCTTTTTGGGTCTCACCTGGTGATGATCAGGAGTTACTCATGGCTCTGCACTCAGGAATTACTCCTGGTGGTGCTTGGGGGACCATATGGGATGCTGGAAATTGATCCCGGGTCAGCTGCATGCAAGGCAAACGCCCTCCCCACTGTGCTATCACTCCAGCTCCCATGACTTGGATTTCTTTATGACTTGGATTTATTCGTAGCTTTGGAATTTGTATTTGAAGACTAGAGCAACATTCTCTGACGTGTGAGCAATTTCTAATTCAGGTGAAAACTTGATATCAAACACTGTTTGATTCTGCTCACGACTAGTGTGGAGACATTAGTGCTAATGGGGCCCCCCTTTGGGGAGATAATGGGCCACACAGTGGTGCTCAGCGGCTACTTCGGTCTGTGCTCAGCACTCTAGTGGTGCTCTGAGGACCATGTGTGTTGCTGGGGATTCCAACTCCTGTAGCCATCACAGCCACGTGGAAGGCAAGCACCTGAGACCTATACAATCTCTTGGGCCCAGGAGGTCCCCTCTTCTACAGAACTTCTTCACTCCCATGCCTAGCACCTGCTTTAGGGTGCTGAAGGTCCAATGGAAGCTGTTACCTCAAATAAATTCCAGTGGGTTCATAATCATTGAAGTTCTGTGGGGCAACTTGGACTTCCAGTAACAAACATTTCCCCCAGAGATGCTCTCTGACTTTCATGACCCTGACTTGGGGAGGCACATGCATAACTTAGGCCATAACCAGTCAGAGCGTTAGAAGGTAGACCCGCCACTTGGTGGAAAGAGTGCTAAAAGAGCTCTGTGATCAGGGCCAAGGAGATAGCTGAAACACTGGAGGATATGCCTTGCAATGTGGGAGGCTTGAATTTATGCCCTGGCACTGAATGATCCCCTGAGTACCTCCCAAGCTGATCTCTAGTATGATGGGAGTAGCCCCTAACTACCACTAGGTGGGTTCCCAAAACAAAAGTATGAGTATGACTGTAGAGAACGGCTATGGGTATTGGAGCAGATAAGACCTTGCAAAGCGTCCCAGAAGCGAGGCCCCACAGAAGAAAGTATCTGGGCAAAAATGGCAAGAACAGGATGTCAGCACTGGGTGTTCAGCCTTGGGCCTCACTCAACCTCCTAGTCACACGCGGCAGAGACACAGAAACTATCCCATATGCTTTGCAGTTTATCATAATTGCAGTATCTAGCCTTGATTGGGATCTGACTGGGGCAAAGAAGAGTTGGAAGGGTAATAGGCCGATAATGCTAAGCTCTGTGTGATTGAACCTTCCTGTAAAGCCGAGACCTCTATAAAATATGTGTGTATTTGGCAATAAAGTGAACAGCCATCAGCTGCTCCCAGAGGGTGTTTCTCGGCATGCCTGTCATCCTTTGCCCCATGTCTGCCTGGACCCAGAGTGCAACGTGTCCAGGCACCTTGGGGAAAAAACTGTTCTCCAACAGTGATGATCTATTTTTTTTCAAAGAATTATTTTTCTTTGTTTGTTTCTATGTACAGTTTACTTGATACTGCTAGTAATAAAATTTCAAGCATATAATGCTGAGCTCACTCACCACCATATAGTTTCAGTGTTCCTCCAACAATGTTCTAAGCTACTCTCCAATTTTCTCATCCTGCCCCTTAGCAAAATAACTTTTTAATCAATTTTATTTCGGGCACCATGATTTAAAAACCTGTTCATAATAGCGTTTTATGCTCACAATGTTTCAACACCATATCCACAATCAGAATGCCTTGCTGCCACTTTCTAATTTTAATTTTGGTTTTTAGAGCATACCTGGAAATGCTAAGGTCACAAAGTTCTGTGGACTCTGGGCTCAATGGGACCTGGGAGCAGAGAACCTCTGCCTGCTTCTCCCAGTCTCCAGCGACCCAGGGGTCACACCCACAAGCCACTCTCTGCTGGCCCAGATAATCTCCTCATCGTCCACTCCCCAGAACTCATGGCTGCTTCTTCCAGAAGGGAGCATAAAATGATGTTTCCACAACTATGCCTCCGGACTCCATGCCAGGCTGTTTTCACTCAGGGTGCCCCAGAGTGGGGCGGGTGAGAGTCCTCCCTGCCCCAATGGACCCAGCCCTGGCAGCTGACCTCCACTACACAATCGCTGCCACATGCAAGGCCGCTTTCTGGACACATCATAAGACGCTTCCTACCCATTTTCCACAATTACCACACCATATCTGATGGGGTTCAGATAGTAGGTAACAAGTTATAGAGAGAAATATATAAATATATGCCTCTAGGAGAGCCCAGCAAGCTACCGAGAGTATTCTGCTCACATAGACAGAACCTGGCAAGCTCCCCATGGCATATTCGATATGCCAAAAAACAGTGATAACAACAGTCAGGTCTCATTCCCCTGACCCTGAAAGAGCCTCCAATCATTGGGAAAAAATGAGTAAGAAGAGATGACAACAGGTCTCATTCCCCTGACCCTGAAAGAGCCTCCAATCATTGGGAAAAGATGAGTAAGAAGAGGATGCTAAAATCTCAGGGCTGGGAGGAATAGAGAAGTTACTGGTACCTACTTGAGTAAATCAACGAACAACAGGATGACAGTGATATAGTGATACCTGAAAGTGCTAAGGACTTAGTCCTGGCTCTGCATTCAAGGATCACTCTTGGAGGAGCTTGGGGGACCATTTGGATGCTGAAATCAAACGTGGGGAACACAGGTTGACCACATTCAAGGCAAATGCCCTCACTGCTATACTATTGCTCCAGCACCAACACATCTACATTTTTAAAAAATTCTTTTTAATTGAATATCCCTGAGATACACCATTACAAAGCTGTTCACAATTGGGTTTCGGTCATACAATGATCCAGCCCCCATCCCTCCACCAGTGTACATTTTCCACCACCAATGTCCTGTTTCCCTATCACCATCCCACAAAACCCCACCCCTTTAACCCCAGACTCCCCCTATGGGAGACATTTTCCTTCTTGTTCTCTCTCTTTTTCCTTTTGTGCATTATTGTTTGCAATACAGGTGCTAAGAGGTCATGGTGTTTGTTCAGGGCATTTGGTATTTTTATCGGAATGATAAGACTGGAGTAGCTTTACGATTGGGCGGCTGTTTTGGAGTGTCGATGAAACTGCTGAGGCTTCCAGAAGTACAGGGAGGTGGGGGGAAGTATGTCTGTTCATCCATGCATGAGTTCGAGATTAATTGCAGCTTTTGATCTCTTTTGAGATTTATTTATGGGTCTCTGAAGCAAGGCCAGTAGTAAAGCTTACATGGTGGCATTGGAGTTGGTTTGTGGAAGTGACTGTCAGTGCTCCCAGGAGTATTGGGACATGGGGGGAGATAGCCCCTCCAAACTCTGAGGAAGTCTGAAGATTTTAGTCACAAAACCCACATACCCAAATTTTCAGCAGATTATATCTTTGTGAGGTTCATCCTGAGACAGTGGAGTCAGATTAGGGGTGTGGTGGTGAAGCAAGCCGCTGCTGGGGGCTCTGTTTGGTTGGGTCCCTGGTTGACCCACCCTCCTCCATTTTACCCTGGTCTGTTCAGCCATGCGTGAGTCTGAGATGAGTCTCTGAAATAAGGCCAGTAAATGTGGTTGAGTGTCAGGAGGCTTGCATAGTATTCCATTGTGTAGATGTACTAAAATTTCTTTAACCTGTCATCTGTTCTCAGGCACTTTGGTTGTTTCCAGATTCTGGCTATTGTGAACAGTGCTGCAATGAACGCACAGGTGCAGATGTCATTTTTACTATGCTTTTTTTGAAGCCTCAGGATATATTCCCAGAAGTGGTACTGAGGGGTCATATGGAAACTTGTTGAGAGTATCCTGCCCGCATGGAAGAGCCTGGCATATTTGATATGCCTGTGGCATATTTGATATGCCAAAAACAGTAACAATGATGTGTCTCATTCTCCTGACCCTGAAAGAGCCTTCAATGCAGCACCATTGGGAAGGATGAGTAAGGAGTAGCTACTAAAATCTCAGGGCTAGGATGAATGTAGATGTTACTGGGGCCCGCTCAAGCAAATCAATGAATAATGGGATGACAGTGATCCAGTGATATGTTGATGGAACCTCAATTTCTAGTTTTTGAAGGAATGCCCATGTTGTTTTCCCAAAAAGGCTAGACCAGTCGTCATTCCCACCAACAGTGAAAGAGAGTCCCTTTTTCCCCACATCTACACCAACACTGGTTGCTTTTATTCTTTTGGATGTGTGCCAGTCTCTGTGGTATGAAAATGGGGTGATGAAATGAAGAGAAACTTTCTCAAAGAAGAAATTTAAATGGCCAAAAGGTACGTGAGAAAATGCTCTTCATAGCTAATCATCAGGGAGACGCAGATCAAAACAACAATGAGATATCTCTTACTATTTCTTTTTTGGGGGGTCACACCCGGCAATGCACAGGGGTTACTCCTGGCTCTGCACTCAGGAATTACCTTTGGCAGTGCTCAGGGGACCATATGGAATGCTGGGAATCAAACCCAGGAAGGCCGCGTGCAAGGCAAATGCCCTACCTGCTGTGCTCTTGCTACAGCCCTCTTACTATTTCTTATCTAGGATCTGTCTGTCTGTCTGTCTGTCTGTCCTCCCATTGTTCATCGATTTGCTCAAGTGGGCCCAGCAACGCCTCCAGTGTGAGACTTCTTGTTACTGTATTTGGCATATCAAATACATCACAGGGAGCTTGCCAGGCTTTGCCGTGCAGGTGAGATACTCTCGGTAGCTTGCAGGCTCTTCAAGAGGGGCGGAGGAATCAAACCCGGGTCGGCCAGGTCAGCTGCATGCAAGGCAAACGCCCTACCCGCTGTGCTATCGCTCCAGCCCCTATAAGTTTTCTTTTTTAAAAGTATGCACTTTAAAAGTTTATTGCTTAAAAAAAAACCCTCTGGTCTTGTTTCAATGCGGATGTACTGTTATTTCACTTTCATATTTGAAATTTTTTTTGCTAAGTATAAAATTCTAGATTGTCTGTTTTTTTTTTCTGGCTTAATTGACCTGTAAAATCTGCTGTCACACTAACAGCCATTATTTTGATAACATTAAAGTTTTCTCCGTGGCTGCTTTTTCATATCTTCCCTGGGTTGTTTGCATTTGGCATTTTCACTATAATGGGCATAAATGTAAAAATATATTTTCTCTTATTTCTGTAGATTAGGGTTGTGTTAAAGGTTGTGTTTATAAAGTGAGACTTAGGCTTTTGGCTCAAGATCACTTGCTTACCCTAAGGGTATTTATCTTGCAAAACAGCAGGAAGCATGGGGCTGAAGCACAGGTAGGGTGTTTGCCTTGTAGGACCAACCTGGGTTTGATTTCCAGCATCCCATATGTTCTGCCAAAACTGATCCCTGAATGCAGAGCGTGAGGCCTCAAAACAAAAACAAGAAGACAACAACAACAACAACAAAATCTCCCAAACTAGAGTGAAGTCCTTTCAACAACAGAGTGAAATTTAACCAGCCGAGACAAGGAAAGTTGTTAGGATGATCTTCAAAAGATCGATTCTGTGGCTGGAGCGATAGCACAGCAGGTAGGTTGTTTACCTTGCATGAGGTCGACAGGGGTTCAACTCCCATATGGTCCCCCGAATACAGCTAGGAGTAATTCCTGAGTGCAGAGAAAGGAGTAACCCCTGAGCATTATCAGGTGTGACCCATAAAGAAAAAGAAAACCCTATGCATTATAATCTCATTAAAATGGTAGCTATGCTACAGTAGTTGACAATATATGACAAACCATGACAGTTGGTGAAAGCCATAAAAAGACAAAATCATGAGGAAAGGTGACTCTGAGAAGAACATTGCCCTTTTTCCTGAGACAAATAGAAAGTAGTCTAATCCTTATATAATCAATGTCTTTGCTTTCTCCCACTGAGCTTATATTGATAAAGTGTTGGTTTTCTTTTTTTAAAAATTTTTAAAGTGGTACCTCCACCACCCAGCTGCCGCCATGCTCCAGGCCACTTCCGGATGCTCAGGCTGAGACTCATGAACGAGTGAAGCCCCACAGAACCAGGTAAGCGAAACTTTGTGAACTTCGATGCCAGGTTCAATGGGACCTGGAAACAGAGATCCTCTGCCTGCTCCCACCAATCTCCGGCGACCCAGGGATCACATCCAAAAGCCCCACCCTACCAGTACCAAATAAATACCTCATCAGGGGACCTCCACTACCTCCACTACCCAGCCTCCACCAAGCTCCCATCTTTCAAGATTACCATACCATATTTGATTCAAATATGGTTTGAACCATGGGAACCCCTACAAGGGTGATTACAGGGCACCCTAAAAGCCTCTATCCCTCTCGGAGAACCTGGCAAGCTACCAAGAGTATCCCACCCACATGGCAGAGCCTGGCAAGCTATCCATGGCATATTCAGTATGCCCAAAACAGTAAATACAATGGGTCTCATTCCCCTGATCCTGAAAGAACTACCAATATGGCAGCGTTAAGAAGGATGAGGAAGGAGAGGCTGATAAAATCTCAAGACTGAACTAGGCTGCCAAAGTGAAGAAGGACTAAAATGATTGTCTGTACTTTCAATGCATGTACCCTAGCATCAGATGCATCCATCGAGGACCTGATGGTGCAAGTGCAGAAGATCAAGTATGACATCATTGGTCTGACCAGGATGAGAAGGCATCAACCACATCACACCATTTTCGACACTGGAGAAGAACTGTTCCTTGGAACATGTGATAAAAGAGGCGTCAGTGGTATCAGTGTCCTTGTCAACATAAATTTGGCCATGAGCATTGATTCATTCGAATGCCTAGCAACCTGAATCAGATGATTACACTTAAATATATGTGGCTCACTGCTGGCAGTTTCTATCTTCCTTGTCTAGGCATCAACATCCAATTATGATGAAGAAGAACAGCACCCGGCTCAGACAAGGTCAGACCCAAACACCTGAAGAATATGCCGTCAGTACTCATCAATATACTGGCTTGGTTCTTCACATGCTACCTGTCTGAATGCAAGGTTCTATCCCAATGGAAAACCAGCAGGACCATTCTGTTATACAAGACATTGGCATCTATCACCCGATCTGCCTATTGTCTGTCGTCTACGAGCTGTTCACTCAAGTCATCCTGAACAGGATTGGCAGAACACTAGATGAAGAACAACCATGTGAGCAAGCAGGATTCCAAAAAGGATTCAGCAGGATCGACCATATCCACACAATAACCAAGCTCATTGAGATATCTCAGGAGTTCAAGATGCTGCTCTGTAGTTTACAGTGCCTAACAAGAAAGTAAAAAATACTTGCCATAGAGGCAGGCTGGGCATGAAGGGTGGAGGGAAACTGGGGACACTAATGGAAGGAAGTGGACACTAGTGAAGAAATTGGTGTTAGAACATTGTAAGCCTGAAACTTAGTCATGGACAGCTGTGTAACTTTGTAAATCATGTTGATCTAATAATTGAAAAAAAAGAAAGAAAAAATAGTATGTTGGATGAGCTGAAAGTTTGAAATAAACTTTATGACAAAATTTTTTAAAAATGTAATTTAATTTTCGGAACAATGCAAAATAGTGAAGGAAAGCATTTTTTTTCTTTTTGGGTCACACCCGGCAATGCGCAGGGTTACTCCTGGATCTGCATTCAGGAATCATTCCTGGCGGTGCTTGGAGGATTGAACTGGGGATAGAACCTGGGTCAGCTGTGTGTAAGACAAATGTCCTACCCGTTGTGCTATCACTCCAGGCAAGACAGTTTTTTAATTAACAGAAAGATGTGAGGAAAAAAGAAAGGGGGGAAGTACTCAAGAGAGAACACAGGCAGCAAAGAAACAGAGACAGCAAGCAAGAGATATATTCAAGGGAGAGTATGGACTTGAACAGCAAGCTGAGGACAATTTTTTTCTTATTATAACACCGTGATTTACATAATTGTTCATTATACAATTGTTTCAGGCACTCAATGTCTGACTGCAGTCCACCACTCATGTGACCTTTGCTCCACCAATGTTCCCAGTTTTCCACCCACCACTCAAGCATGTCCTCTTAGTAAGTTCTAAATTTACCTTATGTTGTTTGTTACAACAAAAAGGCAAATGGAATTGTCAAAAGATAGATAAATAAGTCAACCTGTGATAATTATTAAGTCTCACAATGATTTACTAAAGTAGTAGTATGAGGATT
>JAOXYA010146882.1:0-10001 GCA_028565675.1 Sorex palustris | reverse complement strand
TCCCGTGGTGTGTGTGTGTGTGAGTGTGTGTGTGTGTGTGTGTGTGTGTGTGTGTGTGTGTGTGTTGGGGGCAGCAGCAGACACTTAGGGTTTGAAGTCACGAGCAACCACAGGGAGGATGATCCCTGAGCATCCAAAACTCCAGAACCATCCATCCAGGCTTCTGACCCAGGGGCATCTTGGCTTAACCACGTCTGCCCACAGGACACGAGCCAAGAGCCCAGAACTGGGCATTTCAGCCGGGACGGGCAGCCCAAGGAGGGTCACACCGCTTCCGGCCGCTCCCACGGCCCAGCTGGCCTGGGTCTCGCCTTCCAGTGAGCTCACGGTCCTTTCATCCATCCCAGGGCCCCGGGATCTGACTCACTGCACATTCACGCCCAGAGCCTCCTCTCCCGCCTGCTCCCATCAGAATAGGAAACTCTGGGCTCGCTCCTGAGAAACTGGGGCTGGAGTTCACAGGACTGGGTTGTTAGCTCCTGAGTCTTGAGTCAAGCTGGTTCCCACTTCACAGCCCATCAGCGCAAGGAGGGAGAAAGACCTACGGGGATGCTGTCACCTGGCGGCAACATCAGAAGCTGCAGTTACCTCCCGTTTTCGCAGCGTGCAGTTTCCCTCCAATCCCTATCCTACAGCGCCCCCTGCCGGCTCACCCCAGCAGCGCAGGGACTGTGAGGCGCTTCCAGGCGCTGGCGGCTCGACTCCCAGGGACCCAGGTGATCTTCCCAAGTAGGTCTCTGTGTTTCCCAAATGTCACGTGCCTTGCCTTTAACCTTGAGAAGAGCAGAAACGGCCTGATATCCAGACCTCGGATTAGGCCCGCCTGCGTTGCACAGCGAGCTCTACTTTGGTCTGGGGCGTCACAGAAAGAGGCTGGGGAGGGGGGGCTGAGAGTTGCAGCCCCGATGCAGAGAACCCCTAAAGGCGGTGTGTCCTGGGGCATCCCCCAGCCATGGCGGCAAGAAGACGCCCACGGTTCTCAGCTCTGAGGTGGGCAGCAAGCTGGCACTGTGGATCAGAGGCAGAGTGAGCTGCAGTGACGTGAGTGGGGGGCCAGGCGAGTACCCCCCTCCGAGGCCAGCCCCCTACCCCCACCTCCTCCTGTAGAGCTGCAGGTGAGCGGGGGGCCCCCGTGGACAGAGGAGTCAGCCACGAGACCACCAATGTGCCCCCGGCCTGCCCGCTTCTTTCATCACCGCCCACAAGAGGCTGGTCTTGGCCAGGTGAACTGGGGCTGCTTGGCCGCCGTGTTTGCGCCCCCAGCTGTGGGGTGATGGCGGGTGATGCCCGCTTAGGAAACAGCTGGCACCAGGGTCGGAACCAGCCCCCGGTGTCCTCCTTCCACTCCAGCCCCCCAAAACATGTTTTTTCTTTGGGGGGGGCACAGCTGGCAGTGCTGGGGTCGGAGTGAAAGGGGAATGCTGGTCACATGAAGTGCTGGGCTCAAAGCCAGGGCTCCTTCATGCAAAGAACATGCCTGGGCCCTAAGTGAGCTTGTGTGAGTGTGTCTTAATAATTTATTAGCATGCCACTAATCACTGTATCACTGTCATCCTGTTGTTCATCGATTTCCTCGAGCAGGCACCAGTATGTCTCCTTCGTCCTAGCCCTGAGATTTTAGAAAGTGCCACATTCGAGGCTTTTTCAGGGTCAGGGGAATGAGACCCATCATTGTGACTGGTTTTTGGCATATCGAATACGCCCCGGGGAGTTGCCAGACTCTGCTGTGCGGGCAGGATACTCTTGGTAGCCTGCCAGGTTCTCCAGAGTAAGAACTAGATAATAAGATGTTGCACGGCCGGCCGTGCGCTTCCGGGAGCTGGGTTTTATAGTTTCTGGGTATTGGCCATTGATGGGATTACACGGCGCCAGGGGCAGTTGGTAAGTGTGATGCCCACCTACTGGAAGATGGGGGATCTGGGTGGAGGAGGCCCAGTCCTAATCTGAGCAGGCTTGGAGATCTCAGCCCCGGGTCCTGCGTGCCTGGGTTCTTCTGCCGGTTCCTACATGCGTGAGGCTCATCCGAACATGTGAAGAGTGGTCTTAGCATGGCTGTGGCTGGTTCCGGAGGTCATCGGCTGCCAGGGCTCTGCTCGGGGCAGGGAGGGAAACTCAACCCGCCCAGTGAGGACAGCCAGGCACGGGGGCAGGAGACTGCACTGTTCTCTTCCAGGAGCTGAGTTTTATAGTGTCTGGGTCTTGGCTGTTGATGGGAATACATGGTGTTGGGGGCAGTTGGTGGATGTAACGCCTACCTTACTGGAAGATGGGGGATCTGGGTGCCGCAAATAAGAGCTGTAATACTGAAGTGAAAGGACAAAACAAGACTTAAAAAAATGTGATTTAATGGGCCACACACTGGGAGCTCACACCTGTGTCTCCTGATGCTGCACAATCAGGAGTCTCTGGGTTTCCCAGAGGCCCGGAGGTGCAGGAGGGGTGTGCCTGCCCCCGTCAAGGGGCTCCCCTCTGCGTCGGCCCCCTTCCCCCATGGTGCCTGCCCTGAGTCTGGGGCTCAATCACTGCACATGCAGTCCACATTTAGCACTTTGTTCTCTGTCTCCGGGGGGGAGCACGGGGAGCCGAGACAGTGAGGCCATCGGGGGCTCTTCCAGGACTCACCAGAAGCCTCGTGGAGAAGTCCTCACTGGCCATCCCCCGGGCCTGCCGCCCCATCCTCCGCCAGCTCCTGGCTGGGGGTCTCCAGGCCCAGGCAGCGCAGGGAGCGGGTGAAGAAGTGCGGGGGCTTGCAGAGCAGGCTGAGCGGGGCGGCGTGGGCGCCCAGGGCGGGCAGCAGCAGCTGGCGGGCGTGCAGGTGCAGGGGCAGGTGCCGGGCCTTGGCCTGAGGCAGCCCCAGCTTCTTCAGGGTGCTGGCCGGCAGCTTCTACACGCGGTGGGAGAAAGAGAGAGTCTGGGACACAGCCAAGGGTCTCACCCAGGACCCAGAGCCCCCCGTCTGCCTGCAGACCACCCCAGCACACCCCCGCGAGGGTCCTGTGCAGAGGCTTTTGTGCAGAGGTGGGAGCAAGCTGCAGGTGCCCCCGCCCTGGGCTAGGCACTCTGGGGTCGACCAGATGTCTCCCGCAGATTCTCACTCTGGACCTGTGCTGCGCTCTGGCTCCCAGCTCACTGTTCCACGGCACCTGTCCCCACCCATGTCAGCTTTGTCCTTCCTGCGCTATTTCAAAGGGGTGTGCAACTCGGACACCCAGGACAATGCCCAGTGAGCTTTAACGGGGAAGGTTTGAGGGTGCCTATGAGAGGCAGCAAACTCCCCCGTAAATGTGGGTTGAGTTCTGAGAGCTCCCCCGAGGGGTCACATCCCTTTCCCTCCTTCGACCCCCTACTCCCCAAGGCAGAAGGACGCGACGCTGAGGGGTCAGCGGGCAGGAGAGCCTCAGACCTGCCTGTCTGAGCTGGGAACGCTAACGGTCGGCAAAGAGGCAGTGCGGCCGCCAGCAAACCAAGAGCCATGCGGGGAACGCAGAGGAAGGTTCTTGGGGCTGGACGGGCAGATGCGTGCCTGGCATGCGGCTGACCCCGTTTGACCCCTGACACCCTACGGGGTTCCCTGAATAAGGGTCCAGGAATGGGTCCTGAGCACCGGCCACGTGGGGCCACAAGGAACGGAGAAGAGAAATGAGCTTGCCGCTGTTTGGGGAGTAAATCAGCCACAGCAGTCCCCGAACCAAAACCACCCAGGAAGCCCAGGAGGCCAGCACTCAACTCCCCCTCAACCAGCCTGAGAACCAGGAAGAAAGCCCGTGGGAAGGAAGACGGCGGGAAAGCGCCCGTCAAAACGCTGCCTCCAGGCTGGCGGTGGGAAGGCCCAGCTCAGACCTCGGAGGGAGGGAAAGTCCGACTCCCGCACCCTCCCGGGCGCACGGCCGTACCTGGGGCGCCAGCCGGTTCCAGTCCGAGTACTTGTGGTCGCCAAGGATAGGGCAATCCAAGCCAAAGGACAGGTGCACACGGAGCTGGTGTTTGACTCCTGCAGGGGGGGCGGAGAAGAGAAGGAGAGAAAGAGAGTGAGAGAGGGAGGGAGGAAGAGGAAGAGAGGGGGCAAAAGAGAGAGAGAGAGGAGGGAGGGAAAGAGGGAGAGAGGGGTAGAGAGAGAAAGAGGAAGGGAGGGAGAAAGAGGAATGGGGGGGGGGAACGGGAGGCATCGGGCAGGCACAGACCCAGGCCAGGCACCCCCCCCCCAGAGTCCCATCGCAGTCAGCTGGGTGAGGGGGAGCTGGCTCGGGGGTCCCTGGCCGTGCCCCTGCCACTGAGAAGCGGAAACGGAGCTAGCCAGGACCCCTCACCCGGGGCCGCCTGCCCAGCTTTTGATTTTTTTTCAATAACTTACTGAATCACCGTGAGTTACCGAGTCACTGGATTACTCACGACTGAGTTTGAGGCTCCAGCGTCCCGTCACTGGCCCTTCCCCAGTGTCCACTTCCCTCCCGTCTCCCTCCCGCCCCCACCCGCCTCGGTGCAGGCAGGTCTTCTCTTTTCCCCTCCTCAAGGTGCGGTGGTTTAGGTACTGTTACAGACGGGGCGTCGTGCCCTGCACTTTACCTCCCTTCGGACCCCGGTCCTCGTCCAGCACGGTCAGCACAGCCACCGTGCCTCCTCCACCCCTGCCTGGTGCTGCGCCCCCTGCCTTATGCCCCAACTCCCTCCCGAGGCCCTGCAGACAGGCTCTCCTGCCCTTCCTTTCTGCTGTCCGTGGGGATCAGTAACTCTCCAACTACATTTTTTTTCCTTTTTGGGTCACACCTGGCGAAGCTCAGGGATTACTCCTGGCTCTGCTCCTGGCAGTGCTCAGGGGACCATATGGGATGCTGGGACTCAAACACGGGCCGGCCACATACAAGGCAAATGCCCTACCCGCTGTGCTATCGCTCCGGCCCCTCTGACTACATTTCTTTATGTCCCGCAGATGCTGTTTTTGAGAAATGATTCGGCCTCACGACACTGAGCGGCGCTTCTCTGAGAGTTTTCATCTCAAGTTCTCATTGCACGGTGAAAACCAGGCCTCCCGCAGGGGCCACTCTGTCACAGTCCAGTTTAAGGCCCCTCGCCTGCCCTCACCCTGCCTCTAGATCACTCCCCCCAACCCCCACCCCATGCCATGCTGTGGCGGGAAACTCCAGCCCCCACCCGCCTCCTCCCACGCCAGCCTGGAGTCCGCTTCTGCCTGAGCCTGACGGCGCACGGCCCCCAGCTTACGGGGTCTCAGGACGCCCCTCGCGTTCGCTGATGTCCCCTAGTTGCGGCCAGTGTCTCCGGGACTGGGCATGTGGCAGCCCCTGCCCTCGAGTCTGACCTCTGCCAGTCTCAACAGCCCGACACGTCCGCCAGAGACACACATGGCACACGGGCGGGTGCATCTTTACACGTGAGCGTGCGTGGATAAACACACAATTTGCTCGTCCTCTCCTCTGATCTTGAAAGGAGGCGTCGGCCGATGGAGAGCGGCGCTGCCCATGGGAGACGCTGCTCTGCGTGCATCCGGGGCCCACAGAGAAGCCGCGGGGGCTGCCCAGTGCTCCTTTTTCAGTCCTTCCATTCGGGCCACACCCGGTGGTGTTCTGGGCTCACTTCTGGCTCTGTGCTGGGGGTCACTCCTGGCGGGACACTGGGGACTCTAGGGGGTGCCGGGGACCCAACCCTGCTTGGCCGCACACGGGCAAACGCCTGCCTTGCCATACTATGGCCCCAGCCCACTGCTCCCATCCTTTGAGGAACTGCTTTGCACACTCGGGAGCAGAGGGGTCGGGCTGCGTGGCTTCTCCGGTCACAGCCCTGCCCCTGGGGTCCACATCAGTCCGGCCAGGCCATTCAGTCCCGGCTTCCCTGCAGTGCCCGGCGCCTGGGGTGGGGCCTCACCTGTGATGGGCTGCAGCTCCAGCAGGGCGGAGGAGATGCCACCACTCAGCACCCGGTACTGGGTGACGGCCGGGTGCGCGCCCGGGCCACTCCGCCGTCTCACCAGCTTGTCGCCGTCCATGCGGAATCCAGGGGACAGCGTCATCTAGAGCGAGGAGACGCGGTCAGGGAAGGTGGGGGTGGGGGAGGGGAACATCGCGGTGGGAAAAGGACGCTGGCGGAAGGAAGGGTGCTGGGTCACTGTAGGACTGAAACCCGACGTGATCAGTTTTGTAAGGGTCTATCTCACCGATATCCAAGTAAAAAAATTTAAAAAAATAAATAAATAAATAAAGGAGACACGGTCAGTGTCCGTGGCCGCAGGAGGGAGCCGGCATGGGGGGACAAGGAGGGAGGGGTGTCACCCACCTTGTGGTGCTGCTGCTGGCCCTGAACCTCCTTCTCCACGATGGGGATGTCCACGACGCCCGCGGGGGGCAGCGGGCTGCGCACGGTGATGGCCCTGCGGCAGACACAACCGACACACTCAGGCCCTGGGATTTTGCTGCGTGATTTGGAGATGAGGGGGCAGGAGGGTGAGCACCGGGCTAAGCTGCGGACCCCGGGATCACGCCCCCGCCCCCCACCCCCACACACGGCCCCCCCCCAACATCTGCCAGAACAGCCCCCTGAGGGGCCCCTGAGCCAAAAACCCAAGAAAGTGAGGTCCTATGGCCTTAGGTGCTGTTGGCCTCGGGGCTGGGGTCAGGGACAAGGGGTCGAAGGGTTGGCGTTCAGGACTGTGCCCAGGGGTGCTGAGGGGAGTCTGAGGTGCCAGGACTGAGTCAGGGTTGGCAAGCCCCTGTAAGCACCAAGCCCGGGCCCTGGTCTGTGGGCTGGGACTCGGAGGCAGGCCCGTGTGATGTGCTCCCCTCACCCGGGTCTCTCATCGGGCTTTCTAGCCCCTTTCTTCGTTCTTCGTATGAAGAAGCCGCCAGCTCAGACAGGCCGGTGTTCCCACGCAGGGAAAGGCTCGGCTGAGAGTGGACATGGGCCTGAGCGCTCGGCAGAACTGACCTCCCTCCACAGGTCCTGAGTTCTCTTAACAGCGGCTCTTCAATGTTTTGTTTTGATTTTTTTTTCTTTTGGGGGTCACACCCGGCGATGCACAGGGGTTCCTCCTGGCTCTGCACTCAGGACTCACTCCTGGCGGTGCTCGGGGGACCATTTGGGATGTCAGGGATCAAACCCGGGTCGGTCGTGTGCAAGGCAAACACCCTACCCGCTGTGCTATTGTTCCAGCCCCTTTTCAATGCTCTTAAATGCGACTTCACACACCTGAGACATCTGTGGAGCTTCTTTCTTTCTTTCTTTTTTTTTTTTAAGCAGAGATACCTCATCCCCACACCCATCTCCCTGCTGAACCCGAACCTCAGCGGGCAGGTCGTGCTAGGTCACAGCGTACCTGCACAATCTGTGACACCCCAGGGACTAACCTGTCAGGTGAGGAAAAGAACACCTGGGCCAGTGCAACAGTACAGGGCTGAAGGCATTTGCTGTGCACGCGATCAACCCTGGTTCAATCCCCAGCACTGCACACAGGCCCCCAAGTCCCACCCAGAGCGACCCCCTGAGCACAGCCAGGCGAGGCTCCCAAAACCCCCCAAAATAAAATAATAGAACAGTACTTTCAAATCAAACCTGAAACGACAAACAGCCAATAGAAAAGTGGGCAACAGGAAGTCTGTTCAGGGAATGGGAAGTACAAGGGGCCAAAGTAACAGTGTAGCAAGGAAAGGCACCTGCCGCCTTGCATGGGGGACCCAGGATTGATGGCCGCAGCCCCTACTGATACCCGAGCACTGGCAGGAATGACCCCTGAGTGCAGAGCCAGGAGTAAACCCTGAGCATCACCGGATGTGGGCCCCCCCACCCCCCAGAAAAGGGGACATTTAAACAGCCAATGGTAGAAAAAGAGAGTCCACATCACCAGTGCAGAGGGAAACAGAAAATAAAATCCCAGGATGCAGCTTGGAGGCCCTGCATATGGCCAGCACTGCGGGGTGCGGGCTGAGCCCTTCCCTCAGGCCGGGCCGGCTTATCTGTTCTGCTTTTGTCTCTTCCAGAACAATCGTGGCACCCCCTTCTGGGTCCTGCGTGTCTATCAGAGAATCACTCAGTAAGGGGCTGGACATGCACGTGGACAGGGCCAGGGCGTGCTCAGAGGGAGGGCTCATGCCTTGCACGGGGGACCCGGCCTGTCCCCAGCACCAAGAGGACCCTCTAAGCATGGACAACCCTGGCATCCCCCCATCCCCCACCCACCACACTAACAAACATGTGACCCTGCAGTGTCCCGGTGGGCCTGGTGCTCTCCCCGACATGTGACCGGTCAGTGTCCTGGCGGGCCTGGTACTGTCCCACACGCATGACCCTGCAGTGTCCCGGCAGGTCTACCCTGTAAGCACCAAGTGTCCTACACCCAGAGTCATGAGTGTGGCAGTGAACAGGGCTTCCGGCTGGCCGGGCTGGCGCCTCGCTCCCAACTCTTCTGCCCCGACATACCAGTACTTCTTGGTCACCTGCCGGGTTCTGAACAGCTCTTGGACCTGATGCGCCACTTCCTTTTCCCACGCCAACACCATGACACCGGTGGTCTCTTTGTCCAGTCGGTGGCACAGATGCAGGGGTTCTGCCTTGTGGCCACGAAGGATTTTGGCCAGGATGGGCAGCACATCAGAGATGCAGAGCCGGACCCCGGGGCCACCTAGGAAGGGAAAGGTCAGAGGTTGGAGTGGCCAGAAAAAGATGTCCTCAGAAACTGGACGTGGGCAAAGGTTCTTCCTGGATTAACCATCACGGACTTCTAGGGTACCTGTGGTCTGGGGACTGGCCCTGTGGTGCGCCGGGGGAACCCACTAGAAAGGCATCTCAAGCCCCACCCAGGACCACTAACGTCAAATACACTTTAACAAGATGCGCCTGTTCCTCATGAACACATTCAAGTTTGAGAAACTCTGTCCCAGGGCACTTGGCTTTCTCCACCAACACGCAAAGAAAACTTTGTATGGAAACTCATCCAGCGAAAGAGGAGTTCTGGTATCCCTCTGGAAACCAAGCCTGGGGAAGGTGCCACGTAAACCCTGGTGAGAAGCGCCAGACATCGGGGCCTCCTGCGGCAGCAGCGCTCAGAGGAGAGGGTTGGCGGAGAGACAGTTCCAGGGTCCACCCTGCACGTGCTCCAAACTAGCCACTGGCCTCCTGAAACGTTCCCCTTTCCCTTGTCTGCAAAGTGTAAATATCTAGAAAATAACGCTCCTGCAGGGAATGGGAAGACAAGAGGCTACGATAAGGGGCATGAGGAAATCAGACAACGCATCTGACTGAAGTCCTTGAAATTCTGTGCAATCTTCCCTGTAACTCCTCCGCAACTTTCTTCCACTCAAATGTGCCTCCCCGCTAGCAAAACCCCTGCCACAAGCGCGTTTCCCACCCCCCACCCCCACATCCGTCTTGCCCACTCACCCCAGCTGTCTCTGACCACATTCAACATTTATCCGATACCATCCACGGAGCTGCAAAGACAGTACAGTGGCTAAGGTGCTTGCTGTGTACACAGTGAAGGCCACTCCAGTCTCCAGCACCACGTGGTCCCCTGAGTATGGCCAGGAGCAGCCCGAGCACTACACAGAGTCCCCCTCCCCCATAGCCTCACGTGCCAAACCAACTGAGCATCCGCTGAATTCTAGAGGCTGGACCAGGCAGATGGTTCCGCGGGTGAGCACAATTTTGCATGTGGGAGGCCCAGGTTTATCTCCAGAAACCCCTGCTCCACCAAGAGCAGACTCCTAAACTCTAAACCAGGAGTCTCAACAATGCTGTGGTCCAAAATACAGTCACGAAAACTCGAGGTGCCTTGGGGCCTAAATGACAGTACAGTGGGTAGAGTGTTTGCCTTGAACGTGGCTGATCCGGGTTTGATCCCCTGCACCCCAATGCACCCCAAGCACCACCAGGAGTAATCCCCTGAGTGCAGAGCCAGGAGTAACCCTTGAGCACTGCTGGCTGCTGAGTCCCTAACCTGCCCCCACATGGGCTCCTGGCCCCAGTCACAGTGGGGTCCCCATGAAGGGGTCACTGTGGTC
>JAOXYA010146873.1:0-10002 GCA_028565675.1 Sorex palustris | reverse complement strand
GGGAGCTTGCCAGGCTCTGCCTTGCGGGCGAGATACTCTCGGTAGCTTGCCGGGCTCTCCGAGAGGGGCGCATATACAATACTAGATAAAAATAAACATTTAGGCAAGAGAAATAGTACAGTGGGTAAAGTACTGTAAAGTAAAATACTTGTCTAGCATGGCCTATCAGGATTTGATACCAGGCACCCTGTATGACCCCCTGAGATCCACTTGGAATGATCTCAGAGTAAGCCAGGAGTAAGCCCTGAGCACCATTGGGTGTTACCCCAAAACAAAAACAAAAATGAACAAAAACTAAACCCAAACAAAAACAACAACAACAACAACAACAACAACAGCAAAATACCTTCAGAAGACTTGCATGTAGGAGACCTGGATTTGATCCTTAACACTGCTTGGTCACCTGGTGCATCCTGTAAGTAGTCCCTGAGCACTGTTGGATGTGATTCCTCAAACAGACAAAACCAACTACCAGCAACAAAACACCTTCCCTAAGAATTTTTAAGATATGTGCCTGTATCTTCCAGGATGTGGGAATCTTATCATAGTTTGATTTCTTTCTTTTTATAAGTTACTTACTTGTTTTCTCTCTAAAACTTTTTTTGTTTTGTTTTGGCTTTTGGACGACACTTGGCAGTGCCTGGCCCCCAAAAGACATTCATAGTATTCCTTCCTACTGCTATTAAGTTTAAGATCATCGTACCTCCATTGAAAACTTTGTCTTCATTCAAAACTCAGCTTTCATTAAAAAACACAGTAGAAAAGTGTCTTGGAAAAGGCATAAAATCCCCAGAATTCCCAAGGTCATCAAACAACGACATCAACCACAAAATTTCTTCAGAGCAAAGGACCTGCTGCTCAGGGAGGTGATGGTTAGAAAAGAATCAAGGCTCCTAGAACAACTAAAATATTCAGCTCTTCCCTAGAATTATTTAAATAATGAATCTCTGCCAGGAGGGACTTTTGCCACCTAGGGGACAAAAATAGAAATTTTATATAGATATTTCACCTATAGAAATATCTGGAGATATTTTTTATTTGTTGTGATTTGGGACAAGGAGGGCTCTTCTGCTATTTACTGGATAGAGCTCAAGAACACTGCAAAAATCCCTGTGTGAACAGCAGACCCCTGCACAAAAGAATGACCAGATTCCAAATTTCAAGAGTGATGTGACTGAGAAATTGTGTTTGAAAGACTTCAAGTTCCTTTGTTTATTACAATAGTCAGATGATCAGCATTGGGGTTTTATTTTTCCAAATGAAGCAGTCACTTCTGTGAAGGCTCTCTGTGCTGTTGTATCTATTTCTAACAAAATATCTTCTAGATGAAAAGATTATGAGTTTTTTTTATTTCATTCTTTGTTCATTTGTCCATATCACATATATTTCACATCGATTCAGTAAGTGACTGGCACTGTGCCTGCTTTTAGTAAATTGGCATACCTTCTACTTTTATATATAATTAATGATTATATAAAATAGACTGTCTCTATATGAACTAGCCTATCTCTCAATTTGGATGTTGCAAAACCATCTTTAAAAAATTATTTAAAAAAATTCCTTAAAGAAAAAAATCGCTTTCCTGGTTTTGTTGTATTTTGATCTTATGGCTTTTTGCGCTCACTTCGGCAGCACATATACTAAAATTGGAATGATCTTACAGCTTTTATCCCTGGTCCCAGTGAGAGAGTTAGGCAGACCTGTGTGTTCCATTGCACTAGAACAACTGAGTCACCTAGATACCACTATGTTTGTCCACTGGTTTCTGAGAACCTCTGGTTCATTTTCTAGGACCCTTTTACAGGGTTCTATTTGAGATAGGGTGGCAGTGGAGGTAATGGAAATGATATTAATTAATGTAAAATCACATCTTTAACTTTTGGAATGAATAGAGCATTAGCTTTTCAGTCTAGTATCCTAATTCTGCTTTCATGCTATAGCATTTGATGTATCGTTCACCATTGATTAGTTGTGTGACATTGTGAAAATGACCTAACCTCTGAGTCCCAGTATCCTGATCTATAAAATGGAGAGAATTGTAGATATTTCTTTCTTTTTCTTCCTCTAGAATCACTGACTTCATTGATGTGTGTGACTTTGTTGATACTTGTGAGGTATTTTATAGTAATTCTTAATGTTAGCAAGTTGTGATTAATATGAGAATTCAACTAACCTAAAAATAAATGGTAAATTTTTTTGTCAATTCCAAACTGTTTGCCTGTATAACATATATGTTGTCATGATTTTTCCTTCTAACCCATAAAATTTTTAAAAACTAACCTCTCTAAAAATATACACTTACTCCTATCTTAATTTTTTTTATTGCTCCTAGTTATTTTCAGTTTTCACATTGTTTCCTTAACGAGTAATGAATGCAATGTTTCTATTGAGTCTTTAAAGACTATCACATAAACACTTATATTCAATTTCTTGTCTTTAAGATCATACAACTTAAAAGAGGACATAATTTTATCTTTCTTCCCCAAAGAGTCTCTTTGCTATAATCATTTTCCTGATTATGAAGAGCAGAAAATAAAACTTCCCCATGTCTTTGATCTAACCTATAACTATTATTTCTGTCATGAGTGTGAGACTCTTTGTATCAGAGATTTGACATGTATTCCAATTCCTGCAGTGTTTTTGACTCAAGTGTTGTCATTCCTTGGACAATGTTACATCTTAAAATATCCTTCCTGATTATATCTAATACCACTTTGGTTTGAATTTCCACTCTTTCTTTTTATAATGGAGAGACCATTTATTTTTAGGTTGGCCTTTGGTTCTATTTTCACCCTTTATTGTGAACACACGGCATTACAGATTTGATTATTAAATGAGCAAACATGGTGATACAGTATCCATAACAAGCATGACCTGAGTTTGGTGAGTAAGTGGTTTTCCAGCTCCAGGAAATAGAAGACAGAATAGGTAAAACATTTTCTCCAAAGGAGAAGAGAAGCACATTATTCAGCAACCGGAGTGTTTTGGTTTCAACTCGTAATGACTGGAAGGAATGCCAGTCCTGGTCAGCTATCCATGATCTTCAGGTAGCAAATAAGAATTTTCATTTTTTCAAACTAATTGTAGGTAAAAGAGTAACTCCAGACTGACATAGAAGTTAACGTGAATGACTAAAGTGTTCTCCGTCCATGAGTTGGAAAAATCTTCAGAGAGACTGCTGGAGCAAGGAACCTTTCATGTGCTTCCTGTAATTATATAGTGCATAGAGGCTGGTGTTAGTCCTGCTAGACCACCTCATGCTACTCCTCGAAATCCACCAGTACATTTATATACACCAGTACATGCCTGTCATGGTTCCAGCTGCTACTGTGTTGAGAACATCTTCTGCACCTTGAGTTTTCTCAATGATGACACCAAATGCGCTATAGAGCAAAGCCAGAGAGCCTAGAGTATTAGCCCAAAGAGCCCCTTTCCTAGTCACCATATTCAAAATCTGGATATTTCTTGGTTTGGACCAGTCATATTCTGGGTTTCTTTCAATCCTAGCCGTAGACCATTGATTGCCCAGATGGTTATGGCAAAGAAACAAACAAAAAACTGAAGTTGTAATATATCTCATGTAGAACCCAAGGGTAGTGAATTAGACAGAAGTGGTAGTCATACTAATTAAACACTCTGAAAATAGGACAAGTTGATTTATAGCATTAATGCTGTCAATTATTTTTTCTTTTATCTTTTAAAATTGATTCAACATGAATTGCAAGGTTACAAAGATATTTATGATTGAGTTTCAGGTGAACATTGTTCCAACACCAATCCCTTTACCAGTGTCCACTACCCTGCATCAGCGATCCCACTTTTCCTCCCTCCATCCAGCCTGCCTCTTTTTAAAATTTTTACTTGTGTGTGAGTTTTGAGTCACAACCAGCTGTGCTCAGGGATTACTCCTGGTTCTCCACTCAGGGATCATTCCTGGTGGGTTCGGGGCACCACATGAAGTAGTGGGAATTGAACTCATATAGACTGTGTGAGAGGCAAACACCCTTTCCACTCTACTATCCCTCCAACCCTCCAGTCTACCTCTTAACAGGCGCTTTCACACCTCTCCATAGTGTTCCCTTCCCTAACTTCATAGTGATCAGAGAGATTCCCCCATTGCCTCCAGTCTCTACTGTGTTCTGTGTGAGCCCCATCATATAATGGAAACTTTTTGGATCTCCAAAAATGGCAGCCTACAACTTTCTCTTCCAAATCCTCCATGTCAAATGCATGTACTCTCTTGTGATTATCTTTCTGGATGTGAAGATGTGAAACTTGACCATAGAAGTGTGGTGGTAATTTCACCATAAAATCTGCCATAAGTAAGATAACCAAGTGCATCGGTCCCAGCAGCAATGATAACTGCTGCAATCCATTCAACCCTCACACTGGAAGTCAGACTCAGGGTACCACCACCTCAAGGCAAATTGCACAGGGCACAGAGGCAGAACCAGCTTGTGCAAATCTCATGAGTGAAGGTTCAAGAAGCATTTTGGAGAATAATTTGTATTTCATTAGGGGTATGTTGAGATTCACATAGAAAGCTTTGCAGAGACTGGTTTCTAATCAGTATGTATAGGAATACATTGGTTTGTGCTTTTTCTTCTGCCACAAGGAGTTTAGGTCTACTGAGTAGCACCCATCACAATGCTCCTGATGCACCTCCATTCCTCTGTGTTTATTGTAATATAGCTCTAAACATGGTATGTCCTGTTTCCCTTGCCATAGGGAGCTTAGGTTTATCACAGTGCTCCTGAGGCACTTCCATTCCTCTGTGTTTATCTGTAAACTCTTCTCTGTGCTCTCTTCCCCAACTGGTCTATCACCTTCTCCCCCTAATCAGACTCTCTTAAATTGTAAGTTCAGATTCCTCAGACATCTATGATTTTATATATGTGAACGAAATGATGTTGCTTTTCTCCTTCTCTCATGACCTTTTGCATAGTTTACTTTAAAGCAATGTCCCTTTTGTATAGGCATAGGGAGACAGTTGATATTATGCTTTTGTAACTTGGGAGTTGACTCTGAATAATATTTACTCTGGGGCATCTGCTTCCTCGACTTAAGCCTGAGTTGCCCTTAATTTCTAGTACTGCAAAAGCAGGATCCCGACGAGGATCCAGGGCAAGCTGTGAGCTACCTGGCATTGAAATGGGCCAGGCCAAAGTGCCACAGTACTTAACTTTAAGATAAGAACATGGTCGTGGACAAATTCTGTCATGATCCAAAAAATAACAAGATTAGGACCCTGCTAAGGTTAGGAAAGACTAATCTGGCCTGAGCACTGTAGTCTGAGATCGACAGTGAGATGGCCCCAGGAGAGCAATCCTATAAGCTTAATGTATCTCTTACTGTGTCCATACAAAATGACTAATATTATGAATTCATATTTGTTGAACTAAAGAGAGGAAAAACACACCCATATTTTACCCTTAGGCCAGTCATCTCACTGGATGAGAATCTGTCCTAGAAGAAGTTTCCCCTGAGGGAAGGATCTTACATCTGCTGATTGTATGACGACACCTATGTGTAATTGTTACCCCACCCGTCACGATGGGGATTTAACTAAGGCGGTGCTGGGGAGGAAGAAGCAGAAGAATCAGGAGAATAGAGATGAGACTGGAATAAACTGCAATTGATACTAACCAGCCTGGTCCTTGTTTACTCCTTCATGCGCCCATCACCATCAGCTTCCTCGGAGTGGGGGAAGTGGCGCAAGACCACCCAATGCAGGTGGCAAGAGAATGAGCCATGTGGCCTTCCATGATTTATTTTTTGAATACACATCTGGCATCCCTATGTGCGCCTGAGTCACGAGCAGGTGCGCAACTAAAAGTAAGAACAGCATTGGGTAGACCCCCCACTCTAGAAAAGTTTAGTGGGAGAACAGGATTTTGTGGTGCGGTGAATTAGAATACTAGCTGTACTCCCCCCCCAAGATGGGACAAAAACAGTGCCGCATCAAGCCATTTCAAAATCTTTCATGCCAAACTGAATATGGCAAGTTCTTTATTGAATTGATTAAGCATTTTGTACATAGAACTGGACATCGTGTTTCTTGGGACCAACTCTGGTCCTGCCTAAAAACTGTCTACAAATTTCATCCTTGGTTTCCAGATAAGAATAATTTGGTGCCTAAGGTTTGAGAAAGGATTAAGGATAATGTTTTCAGGGAATTTAAAGAAGGGGCTTGGATCCCCCAATAATTCTGGGTAACTTGGGAAGTTGTTAACTCCATTCTTAAGCCTTTGGAAGGTACCCCTGAGGAGAAGGATGTTAGGTATACCGTGGGAGGCTTTTCTCAGGAGTTAAACAGAGAAGAACTTAAGATTAAGGATGAAATGAAGAAAGTTCCTACTACTGAGAGAGCCAAGCCCTTGGCTCCTTCTATACCCAAGCCTAGAAAGAAGCCTGATGCTCAATGCTTGGCAACTCCCAGACCCAAGCCCCCAAAAGAGCTCAAGGTGTTTTTAGTGGAAACACGTTCTCAGAGTAAAAATCTCTCTGATGCTGGTGAATTAATGTTCCCTACTGATGATGGCAAGCTGGAGAGACCACCACCTCCTTTGTATGACTCCACTTCCAGTGCATCAGGGGAAGTGATGTGTATGATGAGCCAGCTATCACTTTCTCAGATTCTGAGTCTGAGAGCAGCTTGGTAGAGAAGGCTTTTAACAGGAGCCACCGCTCCTCAGCCAAGCGGCCTCCAGGCTGCTTGGGACATGCTCCTGATAGAAGTTTACAGCTGAGGCCTCTCGACCTCGACCGTAAGTGGTCAATTCCACCCAGACCTCATGAGCTCCGTCCTTTTTCCCCATCCAGCTAGAAGAAAATCAGTCTTCATCTTATGAAAGGTTAAGAATGGATTCACTCAGTCATTTCAAAAAGGCCTGTGCCTCGTACGGACCTATATCTCTGTACTGTAGGAAGTAGCATACGGGCTGGAATAAAAAGGCTCATTGGGTACCTCAAGATTTTCATGTGGTTATCACTAAGAACGTGCTTAAGCCCTTCTCAGTACATGCAGTTGAGGATGTGGTTCAGTGATGAGGCCAAGGAAAACTTCAGGACCTAGGCCATGCTGGATGAAAAATTTCAGGGATTAAATTGATTTATGAGATGTTAATAGGTGAAGGGAAGAGGTGTAACCCAAAAAAGCAAGTCACCTTGCCTCGTGCTGTTTTTGCTCATGTCCGCGAGGCCGCCTTGTGGGCCTGGGAGAAGATTGATGCGGATGCTTAATTTAAGGGAAGCTATATGAAGATTGTTCAGGGTGCCTCAGAAACTTACGTGGACCTCATAGGGAGGTTGATAGAAGCCATTGAGAGGCAGGTTAAGGGTAAGGAAACTCGGGAGCATTTGTCAAAACAATTGGCCTTTGAAAATGTTAATGAAGATTTCCAGGCCATTCTGTGCCCCATTAAGGAGCAGGAGGACTTAGGAGTATAATAAGGTACTTGAAGGCGGGTTGGAATGTTAGTTCTATCAAACATCAGGTATGTATTAATGCTGTTGAGGCCTATGTGGTACAGAGGCAAGATCAGGGCAAATGTTTTAATTGTGGGAAACCAGGCCACTAAGGACTGCAGTACACCTCCCAGCCATGCCAGTATGAGAGTACCACCTAGACCTTGTCCACAATGTCATAAGGAAATCCACTGGGCCAGAGATTATTGCTTTAATTTTGACCTGGCTGGTTACCTCAATTTGGGGAAACTTGCAGTGGGGCCAGCCCCAGGCCCCACAAAATCATGGGATGTTCCTAGCTGCAGCCCTTTTTCCTAATGTGGAGTTTCAGAGCTCCAGTCAGTAGATTCACTGCAACCAGTTACGGCAGGGAGCACCACCTTGGATATTTCCTGCCCTGATATAGTCATCATCTCTCCCACACAGAGTCTCTACAGATTAAATTCTGGTGTAAAGGGACAAGATTTGAACCCCCAGGTAGAAAAGGGGTTTGCTCAAGTGAACCTTACGAGCAGCACATAAGGTTTTCATGGTTGTCTGTCTGGAGGATTTTCTGACAGTGAAGGTAATGGCATCTCCAATCCCTGACTTCGTTCCTCATGGAGGCATCTAGAAGCTCACAGACAAGTGGTTGAGTTCAGGGGACAAGGAGCTATCCCTTATATGGGATATGTGGAGCTGAGCTCTGCACCTAATGGGCATGAGGTTTTGAACCAGGACAAAGATGAGAAAATTTTGCATCAAAGAGTTGTATCTATCAGTGAATTTGTGCTGGAAAGCTGAGCAGAACTTTGTGTAAAAGGGCTCAGCTACCCCCAGAGCCCTCTTCAGTTTCTAGTCTTAATTCCCAAGATCATCTGGAACCTGTCTCAATCTTGACAACCAATTCTCAGGTTTTTTTTTCCTTTTTTGGGTCAAATCCGGCAATGCTCAGGGGTTACTCCTGGCTCTACACTCAGGAATTACTCCTAGTGGTGTTGGGGGGACCATATGGTATGCTGGAAATCGAACCAGGGTCGGCCGCATACAAGGCAAACACCCTACCCACTGTGCTATCGCTCCAGCCCCAGCTCTCAGGGTTTTTGTTTGTTTGTTTGTTTTTAATCAGAATTTGTGGTGATGTGCCAGTTCCAAGGAAGATTATCCAAAGACTCAGGCTGGCAAAGCTTTATTTTTGGGGAAGTGAACCTTCACTTCTAGTGCATGGGACGACCCCTCTGGGAAAATAGCCTTAGGGTCAGTGGGTATGTGGTTATTCTCCCACTCGGCAATTGCTTATGCAGCTGCACGGTTTGGAAAATAGTCCTGGTATCCGTGTACTGGAGCCATGCTTGTAGAAGCTCATGGTTGCCAGGATTTCATCTGGAGAAGGTGGGGAGACAGCACCTACCCCATATGGGACCTCCTGGTGATATCGTGAACTTCTTTTTATTACTCATATCAGATCTCATTCTGGTCTTCCTGGAGCTATGACTTGGGCACAGTTAAAAAATGGGGGAGAGGGGAGGTATATTCCCACTTGGCTCCTTTTTCTTGACATTGTTTTCTTTAAAATTTTTGAATTTACCTCAAGTAGAGCCCTGTACTGCAGATGAAAGGCATTTTCAGGAAGGTGCACAGACTAAGGAAATTATTGATTCTCTTATTTGGATTAAAATTGACAAAGAATGGGTAGCAGGGAGACTCATCATTCAAGGAAAAGGCTATATTTCTCTTTCAACAGATAATGCCACTAAGAAACTTTGCGTCCCATTACATATTGTCAGGAGTCGAATTCATCCACCTGATTTAACCTTCAGACCATCGGAGACTCATAACCCTCCGAATTCCAGACCTAAGCCATTGCCAAGCTGATTTCAGCTGGAAGTCACAAGGAAATAAGAGGGAGCCGGCCCCAATTATATTTCCCACTCCTAGCACTTTCGACTCACATCCCAGCCTTTACCACCGAATTCTGTGGAAAAAATCCTGGCCACCTCAACTACAATACAACAATAATCCACTGGCCTACTCCTATTCTAACAAAAGACCAGTACGCAAGAAGCTGAACAAGCCCAATATAAAAGAGCACCTCCTCCAACTCTTCACTAGATGCCCGTCATAAGGCACAGAATAATACCTAAGAGGAAGGTCAGATTCTAGGAAGGGAGAAGTGTGACAACCATCGACCGAACTTATTCAGAATCTTTTCCCCCAATAAGAGGGAATAGTGCTAGTGAATTCCAAGGTTTTAATTCTAGACAACCACAACAGCATAAAGAAACAGTGCAAATCTCCACTACAAGGAGAGAACAAAGAAAAGAGTCCCAAATCCTCAACAGGGGTTACCCACAAGTATGCTCTCTCAGGTAAAGAATTCTGAAATAAAATGCTGAGGACATTCAAGAAATGACTCAAAGAATCAACAGAGGAGACATCCAGAAAATTAAAGGAAGAAATGAAACAGTGGAAGGGATAGTAGAGAAAATACAGGAAGAAATGAGAGCAGAAATAAAAAAAGCTACAAAAAGAAGTCACAACTAAAGGATTCGGTAG
>JAOXYA010146863.1:0-10002 GCA_028565675.1 Sorex palustris | reverse complement strand
CACCAGTAACATCTCCATTGTGAGACTTGTTGTTATTGTTTTTGGCATATCAAATATGCCATGGGGAGCTTGTCAGGTTCTGCCATTCGGGCAGGATACTCTCGGTAGCTTGCCAGGCTCTCCAAGAGGGATGGAGGAATCGAACCAGCCCAATATATAATATAATATATACTGCATATTATATATGTATTATATATATTATATAACATACATATTACACATGTATATATGACATACATATTATAACAACCTATTATATACTATATGTTCTAGATGGGCTGGAGTGATAGCACAGCAGGTGAGGCATTTGCCTTGCAAGTGACCAATATGGCTGACTCAAGTTCAATTCCTCCGCCCCTCTCGGAGAGCCCGGCAAGCTACCAAGAGTATCTCACCCGCACAGCAGAGCCTAGCAAGCTACCCGTGAAGTATTCTATATGCCAAACACAGTAACAACAAGCCTCATGATGGAGATGTTACTGGGCCCGCTCTAGCAATTCGATGAATAACGGGAGGACCGTGACTGTGATGTTCTATATAGTATATATTCACTGTCACTGTCCTTCCGTTGTTCATCGATTTGCTCAAGCAGGTCCAGTAACATCTCCATCGTGACACTTGTTACTGTGTTTGGCATATAGACTACATCACGGGGAGCTTGCCAAACTTTGCCGTGTGGGCAAGATACTCTCAGTAGCTTGCTGGGCTCTCAGAGACGAGCGGATCAAAAATCATATATATTGATCTGGTTTTTGGACATTTTTTTTTAATAGGGCCTCCTTCAGTGGTATTTTAGGGGCCCCGAAAGCCAGTCCTGGTAATACTTTGCCCCTTGGTGCTAGCCTTGATGCTGTCATGCTCTGGCCTGTGTATTTGACCCAGCCACGTTCCCTAGGGAAAGGAAAACATATAGCACTTGGGGATCAAACATGGGGCCTCACCAATATGAGGCATGTGCTCTGTGACTTGAGCATTTCCCTATGCCTATCAGCATTTTTTAAAAGTACATTGTAGGTGTTGTATCATTCACGAGGCCAGCAGAGGCCTCTTTGCCTAAGAGAGGGCAGATTTCAGTTATGCATGCATGGTTCCTTCCTCCTCATTGTGGGTTCATTGTCAGAAACGTAAATGCTTCTTCCCACTTGACCCCAGTGTCCATCATTAGTCCTTCCCATCGGAGAGCCATATAGCCAGTTTCTGGGGTGATTTGATGTATTCCCCATTCCCTAGGTTTCTTTTTTATACTTAGATGAATGGATACAAGAATGTAAGTACGTCCTCACTTCATATCTAGTCATACAATTAATAGAAACAAATATATACCTGTCTAGTGGAAGGTTTAAACCATTGTTTTGGTTTGTTTTTTTGTTGTTCTTTGTTTTTTGTTTTTGCATTATAACCACTTTTAAGATAGTTCATATTCACTTCCTGGAGTATGAAATTCGTGACCTCTTCAAATTTTAAATCCTCATTTTGAAATAATTTCATAGTTTGGCTATCTGATCCTCTCTCTCGAGAGGAAAGAGATGGGTCTCAATATCCCAAGCTGTCCTTTTTAGCTTTCCTTCCAGGTCTATTTCTCTGTCATTCATTTCCATGAGTAGTGCCATTGGCCATACCATTGCTTAGATCAGTGACCTTGAAGCTGTTCTTGCCTTTCCAGAGCCTTCAGCCTCTTCTTCCAGTCTGTCTGCTGTCAGTTGTTAATAGACAGTAGTTCTTCTCTACTGCATTCATTTAATTGATCATTTCTTGATTAACTCATTGTAAGGGTGTCTTCAAGGGTCTGTTTACCTCCGATCTTGCCCTCCACTAGTCCCATTCTACCCCAGCTTCCCAGCAGGTAGTGACCACCTGTGTCAGAGGTCTTCAGGAGTGCTCGACATTCAGGGATTTGCTAGGACTCAGGAATCAGTCTATACTTGTACTCTTGGCTAAGATGATGATAGTAATCTTGCAAGGATACACAGCCAAACCATAAAGGAGGAAAGCAGGCATATTTCATGTTAAGACCTCCTCATGCTCTCTTTCCCAAGACAGGGTCACCCTTGCACACAGCTGATCCATTTCGATCCTTGGCACCACATTTAGTCTCTTGAGCACCACCAGAAGGAAGTGATCCTAGCGCACAGAATCAGGAGTATGCCCTCAATATGGGATTTAATAATAAAAAAAATACCAAAGAAATAAAAATTGGGGCTGGAGAGATAATACTGCAAATGGGATGCTAGTTTTGCACGCAGTTCACCTGGGTTCAATCCTCAGCTCCCCATGTGGTCTCACAAACCCAACCAGGAGTGATCCATGAGCACAGAGCCAGGAGGTAACTCTGAGCACCACTGGGTGTAGCCAAAATCCAAAATTCAGTATGTAAAGGATTTTTAAGAAATGAAAGGGTTGGGTCCAATGTTCTACCTTTCCTGTCTGGAATGTTCCATCTCTTCTTCCAAATAAAAACAAGTGAAATCCTCACTTCTCAAACATTACAATGTTCCTTTTATTTGGGGGGCGGGGGTTGTTTTGTTTTGTTTTTGGGCCATGCCTAGCTATGTTCAGGACTTGCTCTTGACACTATGTGATGCCTACAGTCAAACCTGGACTGGCCAGGTGCAAGGCAAGTGCCTTATCCCCTGTACTATCTCTCCAGCTCATGTTCCTTTTTCTTATTATTTAGACAAGCTTCTAATTTGTTCTCATAGTTTACTATGTCTGTATCTTTATAGCACTTAACCATCCTAGAGTGAAATATTGTTGTGCCTACTTATTTGGCCCATGCTGAGCTATAAAAGCTAAGCTATAAGGTTTGGGAGAAACAAGGATATAGTTTTTATGCTTGATATAAATAGTTGGTGCTGAATAATATTGGTTGGATAGATTAATTAATAATAAGGTTTCATTAACATTTAATTGCAAGAGACTAGTGAGTTACAAACTTTGAATGCCTTTTTCTCCTTCCCTAGGCCCACACTCTGTCCTTGCTTTATTCATGAACCTGAGAAATACTTGCTTTCATGATACTTTAATTACTCTTGATTTTGAGGAAAAGGGAACATGTAACTAACCCAAGTAAAGAGAGTTTAGTGATAAGGTCTCACATGGAGATTAAAAAGGCTCATCTCAAAAAAAAAAAGGCTCATCTCATGGAAATATAAGAATAAAGGTTGTCTAATGCAAATTGGCTCCAGGCCCAGGAATTTTAGGGTCTTTGCTTCACAGTGTGGCCAGGCCGTTTCTCAACTGTGTCCAGTATTACTGGATATTGTGTGGTGGGGGGAGGTGAGGGATGGGGGAGAAGAGCATGAATAACAACACGCAGTGGTTCTTTGTGCGCTATTCTTGATCTCTCCTGATGGGATTCAGGGTGGCAGAGATGGAATTTAGACCTCCCACATGCAAAGTACGTGCACCAACTCTGAGCCATCTCCCCAGCCTCACGGTCCCATGTTCTGTTCTCTACATCTTCTCACCCACATGTTTATGGGTTCTGCTTCCTGATAGCATTGGTTCCCCCTCTTAGTTCACATTCCCAAGGAAGGATGTTATCTTTCCAAATAAGGCTGCATGTCAGCCAACTGGTCAAACTCTGCATTGCCTGCCTGAATACTAATTGTGACTCAGGAGCTAAGTGAAGAATTATGTATAAGAAATCAAGGCCTCCACATGACGTTTTCCCCCCTGGTGTTTCCTTGACACACGTCATCTACATCATAATTTACATAATTTCTGACACCTTTTGTCTAGGTATCATACAAGGTTGTATCAAATGTAAACTTATAAGTACAGTATGAGCTCTAAGAAGTTCTTGACTCCCAGCAAGTTCTTGACTTCTGGGGTCATGATAAAGCAAGCAACATGTTGTGTCATGCCATGCGTAGCAACCTCCTTGACCATTTGCTCAGATTCTGGGATGAAGTGGCCTTGCTTTTATGAAGTGCCGAGAATGAGAGTAAGGAAATAACTCTCTCGCATGTGAATTTTTCTTGCTTTCTGGGTCAGAAAATGACAAAATAAACTTATGTTTCACATATATTCCTTCTTACTCCACTCCTCTACCTCATTAAGACTTGGACTGCCTGCCCTTCTCTCAAAGAAGAATACCCAGGAGGGAATGGCTGAGAGCTCTCCTGCTGCCAGACATCAGGTGAGCTAGACACTGCATCTCTAAAGGGCTCCATTCGTCTCCAGAATATCTTCACTTTCTTTGTCCTAGTGCCCCTTTGATCAAACCTAGTCCTGTGGGTGAAAGACCCTGAGGAAAGTGCTCTTCCATTTGACATGTGGCCCATCATCTTTTCTTGCCTTGGACTTTTTCTCACTGTCCTGTCACAAGGCTGTGGTCTTTGCTTGGAATCATTTTGCCTAAACAATGAGTCTGATGGAAAGGTTTGGGAGACTCCAGGATAGTTCTAGTCTAGACATACTTTTAATATATCCATGAATGTACTGAGAGTACACCCATGTTCCAGAGGGTATTGGGTTAGGTGGTGTGCCACATACTTCGGGGAACTTCAGTGAGATTGTCAGAGTTCTGATGAGAGTTTGTGTGGGTAGGTAATATGGCTTGTTCTATTTCTGCCCAAAGACAAAGTCTTGAATTTCCTGCTTTGATGTAAAACTTCTTCAAAAACACTGGAGACTTACTGGGCATTTTAGAATCAGGGAAGAAATGCAAATTATGGAATTACAGGAATTCAGATTTAAATGAGAGAGATCCTAGATACAATCTAATCAGCAGCAGCATTGAGGACTTGTGGGGAAAAAAAGAATACTTCTATGATATTAATATTATTCTCTTGCTTTGTATAATTATGCTGTGGCACTACAAATAATATATTTCATTTTTTATATAATATGCTGAAATATTTGGAAATAAAGAGACATCATGTTTGTAAGTGACTCTCAAGACTCTCAAGGAAGTGAATCTCTAGAGAAAGATAGATAAAAGCAGTTGCAGAAAATATTAGCATTTGAATAAGCTGGGTGGAGGTATTTGTCATTTTTTTCTAAGTAGTGGAAAAAAACGTGATATTCAGAAGCTCAATTATCCTAGCATGTGCAGCAGTATGGGATTATGACAAAGAAAATCATGCTTTGGGGAATCCTTTCCCAGTGCTTCAGAGCCCTCCTTTGTCAGAACCATTCCCCTTCTCTCCCTCCAACTTATTTAGAGCTGTCATATTAATACAGGTTTTATTTGGTCCACATAGAAGTTTTAAGAGTAAGGGAGACTATTATTGTGTTTACAGGAAACATTGACGTTTGAGGATGTGGCTGTGATTTTCACAGATGAAGAGTGGCGGCATATGCTCCCCATTCAGAGGGGTCTGTACAAGGAGGTGATGCTGGAGAATTATAAGAGTTTTGTCTCATTGGGTAAGAAGGGAGTTGGTCTCTGCACTGGGCTTATGTGGGGTTAAGAAACTAATAAATTGATGCTCTTCTTCTTTCATCTAGTTCTAAACTACTGAGAGACCAGATGGAAGAGGAGAAAGCTTTGTCTTGAGATTACAATAGGAGTGGGCTTCTTAATCCTGAACTCCTGCAGGGACAAACTTGGGACCAAACTGGTAGTACAGTAGGGAGGGCACTTGCCTTGCATACAGTTGACCTAAGTTCCATCCTTGTCATCCCATATATGATCCCCTAAGCCCCACCAGGAGTGATCCCTAAGTGCCAAGCCAGGAGTAAGCTCTGAGCACCAACAGGGATAGACTTACTCCATAAACTGTGAGCAGGTCTGGGATCCCTCCTTTTCTGGCTCAGCAACATGAAGGGCCTGCTCTGGGCAGAGCAGAGCAGAGTAGAATATATGCTTGCCACAGGTTGCTGACTTGCAAGACAAGACCAAGTGGAAGAGACTGAGCACTTTTTATTTTCCTCCCAATCCAACATGATGGATTTAGTAATGATCTATTTGTAAATTTCAAAATAAATAGAACTTACTTTAGATAGGGTGGTCTTAGTTATTTTCCAAATAAGACTCTCCAATTGTAATTTATTTTTCCTAATTGAAATTGTTCTATAAACATGAAACTTTTCATCTGATATAAAACCAGTTTTCAAAGACTCTATAGGTATCTGGAAGTATCAGAATGAAAACAAAATTAATGCAAAGTATAAATTTTATAGTGTGATTTTTCAAGTAAAAATTCTCTTTTACTTGTACCTATTTCTAGTTTTTCTTAAACGTGATTCACTTATTTAAATAAAAGCATAATAATAAAGAGGAAACAAGGAAAAGCTTGGACTGCAAATTTTGTCATTTTTTAAAAAAATATTTCTTAAAATGGTAAATTTTCATTCTCTTCCCTGAGCTAAGGATTCTTTCCCATGGTCATACCAGTGCTAAAGCTAGGATTTCCATTTTGTTCTTTTGTTGTTGTTGTTGTTGTTGTTGTTGTTGTTGTTGTTAGGGGGGATTGAGGAACTGCAGTTTGGACTACACCCAGCTGGGCTCAGGGCTTACTCCTGGTTTTGTGCTCAAGAATCATTCCAGGCAGTACTCATGTGATCCTGTGTAGTGCTGAGGATCGAACCTAGGTTTGGCTCTGTGCAACAAAAGTGCCTTTCCTGCTGGATTGTCTCTCCAGCCCAATCCCATTCCTTCTTGGAGCAGAGGAAAACACATAGATTCAAATGGATTTTTTTTTTTATCAATTTTCTGGTCAAGTGCTTGTTTCTTTTTGGAGCCTGGATGTTGACGTCTATTCAGAAGTCCCTGCTTTCTTTTGCATACTCTGTGCTCCGCATTCATGGCGAGTACTTTCTGCTTTTTGCATTTTTTTTCCCTCTGAAAGTCTTAGAAACTAGAATAGTTAGACGCTTCAGAATGGTTGTGTATTTTCATAACATATGGTCATCTGGTTTGTTTCTTTCTCCTTGAGTAGGACTTCCAGTTCCTCGACCTGATATGATTTTTCATTTGAAAATCTGTGATGAGCCTTGGGTGGTTGATCTTCATGGATCAGCAGAAGAACGCCCAGCAGATTTCTCTCTAGGTAATGGAATGTGAATGTCATAGTGCAGCGTTTGTTTTGAGGTGTGTATGTGAAAGGGGAGGGGTAAATTGGGTGTCAATTTTTTTTCTCAAATTCAAATCATCATTTTATTGTTCATTCTTGATGGAGAATAAGCCGCCACCTTTCATTGTCTCCTCTACATCTTCGAGTAATATTTGTCCTTATTCACCGTATGTTTATTTTCTCAGGTGTGTTGCATCAATAGTTTTCACTTTGAGTTTTTTATTCCCCACCTCCCCTTCCTCTTTGCATACTCTTCTAATCATCACGGCCTTACTTCCAGTGGAAAGTTCCCCCTTTTCCTAAGGGGGAATTCTATTTATTCCCCACTAGTTCTATTCCCTAACCCAGTCATTCCCAAGACTTGATCTTTTCCTTAAGTGCGAGACTGTGTGGGGAGCGAATGTTGCAGCTCGTTTTCAAGATCTATCCCGGTTTTTTCTGCCCAGCAAAGAAACTGTATTTTCTGTCTGTTCCAGACGGGGAGGTGAAGCCTGGCATTCAAAGCGCTCCAGAAGCAGCAAAACCGGGCGGAGCATTGAGGGTCTGGCTTGGAAAGAGCGGTCCTCTGGGTTCCAGATGCAAAGTTCCTGCTCCAGAGAGGGTGCTGGGCACCGAGAAGCAAAGGCCTGCAGCGTCGCCTCCTCGCAGGAGGCCCCTTTCCCAGGATGGGGATCGGCGGCTGGGGCCAACCCCTCCCAAGAAAACGCTCCCGAAAGAGCGAGCACAGGAATGCCCCGACTGCGGGAAGCGCTTCCGCGACCCCTCGTCGCTGCTCCGCCACCGGCGCACCCACAGCGGCGTGAAGCCCTACGGCTGCCAGGAGTGCGGCAAGGCCTTCAGCCACCGCAGCAGCCTGAGCCGGCACCTGGTGTCGCACACGGGCGCCAGCCCCTACGAGTGCGGCGCGTGCGGCAAGGCCTTCTTCGACCGCTCCTCGCTCACGGTGCACCAGCGCATCCACACGGGCGAGAAGCCCTTCGCGTGCGGCGAGTGCGGCAAGGCCTTCTTCGACCGCTCGTCGCTCACGCGGCACAGGCGCATCCACACGGGCGAGAGCCCCTACGGCTGCGGCCAGTGCGGCAAGGCCTTCAGCCAGAAGAGCATCCTGACGCGCCACCAGCTGGTGCACACGGGCCGCAAGCCCTTCGCGTGCAGCGAGTGCGGCAAGGCCTTCTACGGCGTCTCGTCGCTCAACCGGCACCAGCGCGCGCACGCCGGCGAGCCGCGCCACCGCTGCGCCGAGTGCGGCAAGGCCTTCTTCGACCGCTCCTACCTGACGCAGCACCAGAAGATCCACACCGGGGACAAGCCCTACGCGTGCGGCGAGTGCGGCAAGGCCTTCAGCCAGCGCTGCCGCCTGACGCGCCACCAGCGGGTGCACACCGGCGAGAAGCCCTTCGAGTGCAGCGTCTGCGGCAAGGTCTTCAGCTCCAAGTCGTCCGTGATCCAGCACCAGCGACGCTATGCCAAGCAGGGGATAGACTGAGCCCGGTGGGAAGTTTGTTTGTTTGAGTCGACGATCTTTGCCCTCCGTTAAAAAAATAAATGAATAAATAAATCTGAGGTCTTCCTGGAGTCTCAAATCCACCGTGTGATGATTCTACCTATCCTGGCTGTGACGCTCCTCCCCGCAACTGAGTCCGCCTGCTGTGTTTCTGAGCCCGTGGGTGCTGGGTGCTGGAAAGGAAAGGAGGGTGGCAGTCCCAGAGTCAACGTTCTGCAGACGGGTGTTAGACTAGCATTGATCCTCCAGTCTCCGGCCCCAGGTGTCACTGCACTTTAGCTAGAGGCTGTCAAAGTGTGGAAAGGCAAAATTCCATCCGAGCAGCACTGCTGTTTCCAGGCGGTCTTTTATAGTTGTTAATCCCTCTCAGAGCTTTCTAGGGCGCTGACCTTGGTCTTCTACATCTCTGTTTTTGGGTGTCACCTACTACTGCTACTACCACTACTTACTGCTAGAACTAGCTAGTTCTAGCTAGTACTAATTTAAGTTATTATTATGGGTTAAGTACTCAGCCAAGAGTTACAAGAAGTAACTTTCCCAAGGTGGCACATACCTATTAAAATGTGAAGCTAGGTCTTAAAATGCAGACCTATCTTTAAAAGTCTACTCTCTTTACCATTATGATGTATGATATGTTTTATAATTTATGTACATGTATTGTCTTCTCAACTAGATTGTAATACTTGGAGGTGTAACATAATGTGTATCTCACGTGGTGCCTTGCAAATAATAGTTGCTTAGTAAGTTAAGAAATGACTTACATACAAAGTTCACTCTATTTAAAACACGTTCTTTGTCTGAATTTTCAGTCTGGCCTATACCTTTATCTTCTCAGGCTCCCTTTACTGCATAAGTCACTTCCTAACTCCTTTTCTCCTTATTGCTTATTGAAAAGATACCTACTTAGTTATGTGCCATAAGAAGCCTCAAATAAAGATTCATTTCTCATCTGAAATCTGATGTGAATCAGTCATATTCTGTTTTCAACCTCTGAACACATTGCCTCCAAGATTATCATGGAAGAGATATCCAGAGGATATTTTTTGGATATTTTGAAAGTCAGGTACTGGAAACTTTGTTGGTATCAGCATTTTCTCTGCTGAAGGTGAACCCTGGAAAAGAATTTCCCTTAGAAGACTCTAGAACTTAGTGAACCTGATTGAATCTCAGTACACCAAAATTCATTTCTCCTGAGGGGAGTAAAAGTTAGATTCAAGAAGCTGGATTAGCAAGTAGATTCCTTCCCCCAATCTGTCCACAGACCTACAGACTCACCTTTAAGTGACAGAGAAGACATGAGATGAAGAGTTTCAAAGCAACTTAAAAATACTTCAGAATGAAGATTCTGTTGGTTTGAATGATACATTTATGGGAGGTAGAAAATAAAGACTACTGACAAAATTTTGACTGTCTTTAAGAGTTCTGACTCTTTAATTTGATCAGTTAAAAATAGACGTATATTTCCCCAAGATATTT
>JAOXYA010146844.1:0-10002 GCA_028565675.1 Sorex palustris | reverse complement strand
CGAGTTCGATTCCTCCGCCCCTCTCGGAGAGCCTGGCAAGCTACTGAGAGTATTCGATATGCCAGACACAGTAACAAAAAAAATCTCCAATGGAGATGTTACTGGGCCCGCTCGAGCAAATCGATGATCAACGGGAGGGCCTTTTATCTTTTTTATGTAATTGTGAATTGCTTTCTTAACTTCCCTTTTCTCCAACTCATTGTGTATAGGAATGTTCTTTCTATTCCCAATTATTTTATATTTTATCAGAAGTTAGTGATATATCTTGAAAAATGCTTCCAATCATCTATTGATATTATCGTCTGATTAAAAATTATTTTTGACATAAAAATTATTTTGTTGACACATTGCCTTTGAAGGAACAAAATAAAATCTTAATTAAACTTAAAAAATAAAGAATGTGAAAAAAATAAGCCACATGGGATGAAGATCTGCGGCACGAATACTAATCAAAGAATCATTGCTTATAGTCAGTATCTACTCTAAGGTCTTGCCAAGTCAATGAGAGGAAGAACAAAGTGGAAAATAACCCTTCACAGACCCTACAAAGAAGGGATACGGATGGGCCCATGAGCAGATGTAGAAATGTCCAACCTGTGGGTGATTCCACACCCTCATTTGTAAAGTTTAAGGTACAATTTGCATGCCATTCACCTCTGTGGAACTGTAAAAAATGAACTGCGTAAATGCTGAGATGCACAGAGCCCGGGTCTGCATGTGGGAGGGAAGGGTTTTGAGGACCACCGACGCTGAAGGTTTGAGGGAGCCTCCAGGTTTGCTTCCTGGAAGGGGAGAGGGAACGAGTGTGGGTTTCAGATACCCCAGTGCCCCCGGCCTCGCTCTGCGTCTGTCTGCAGGCGCCGGAGAGCCTGACCCAGCCCGCCCCCCTCCCGGCCAGACTGACTCCTCAGGGCCAAGTAAGACCCAGAGAGGGCGAGGCCTCAGGTTTGGCCCTCAGGCCCCCCTCCCCCAGCCTCAGAGCTCACACAGGTACTGGGTGGTGGCCGCAGCTGACCTCAACACACTGAATCTCTGGGTGCGGCCCAGCCTCCCCACATCCAGAGCTGATCTTTATAATTGCTCCCCTCCTGGGGGAGACCCCTAACATGGAGGATTTTGGCCAGGGAGGTGGAGCCCCAGGAGATGGAGAGGGCGCAGCGGGGCAGGTCCGGGGTCAGTCCCAGAACGGCCGGATTGGTCAGTGACCTGCCGTTCCATACTCGACCGCCAGGTGGCGCCCCAGGCCTAGCAGCTGGGGCCGGGGGCGGGCTGAGAAACGGGGATGGGGGTAAGGGGGCGCCTGTCGCAGGGAACAGGGGAGGGTTGGGCTGTGGTGGGAGACCCCATGCCTCCCCTCTGTCCTCCCCCAGCTCTGACTGCCCAGGACGTCTCCTTCCCCAGGCCTCCTCTGTAGCCTGGCTGGACTGGGGACGCCGGGGTGGGGTGGGGGTTGACCCTCAGACCCTGAGTGTCACTGAGGGGCTTCAGAGTGCAGGTGGGGCAGGACCTTGGAAACCTGGATGTCCCGGACTGTGCTGGGTGGGGGTAGCAGGCAGGACTCTGTCTGTCCTCTCTCCTCACCCGGCAGTGCTGTGTGTGCACCTTCTAGAACCTTCCAGCACCTTCTAGCATCTTACTCCTGGTTCCAGGTGGGCACCCAGCCCTCCCCTCCTCCCCCTGCAGAGCCAAGGATGGCAGCGCACCTCCTTTCTCTTCCTGGTCCAAAACCGGGGCACCCCTGAGGGCCGTGGAGGGGAGATGGGACTGTCCAACGCGGAGTTGGGGATCCCCATGGCACATGGAGGGGATATCCAGAGTGGAGCTGGGGTCCCCCTCATGCATGGAGGGGTTGTCAGCAAGCAGAACCTCAGACGCAGACAGGGGCTGCAGTGCCTCCAGGGCAGCAGGAACCCTGAGGAGGAACAAGGGGAGGGAAGAGGCAGGGGGGGGGGAGGAAGGGGAAGGGGGCCAGTGGAGCTGGTGTGCCCGGCATGGCGGGGCCAGAGCTGTGCCCTGGCAGGCCTGCACCCCATGTGCCCCTGAAGCCGGTGCTGGCCAGAAATGAGGCCTGGGGTGTGGCCTCGCTGCTGACAGTTCTGGGCGCGGGAACACAGTGTCCAGGGTGAGGTGCCGCGTGGGGCGCCGGCAGGGAGTGGGCCTCAGGTGCAGGTCACTTACCTCAGCAGTTTGCTGGGTGGCCCCTGCCCTGCCCCTGCTGGTGGCCTTCGCCAGTCCTTGCAGCCAGGGTACCCACACCTGCTCTGCAGAACCCTCAGGGGTCCACAACCAGAAGCCGGGTTCTCTGTCCCCTCACCTGTCCTCAGGCCCACACACTCCTCACAGCTGTCTGCAGAGGGACCACCCGGCCCTCGGCCCAGGTCTGGCCCCTGAGGGTCCCTGGAGTGTGCGAGGCAGAGAGTCTCTCACATGTGCACAGTGTGGACTTGGGGAGCCACCGAGGGCCCCAACCCTGTCAGCCGCAGTGGGCTGCACAGCCTCGAAGGTGAGGGCCCGGCCCTGAGCTATGCATGGCCTGGGCAGGCGGCAGGGCGGGGCTGAGGCAGCTGAGCTGCAGGGCTGGGGTGGGGGGCTGCAGGGCTGTTGGGGGGCTGCAGAGCTGCTTAGGATCTGGGGCCGTGGTGGTGGGCCTGTGTCCTTCCCCCCCTGGGCGCTGCTTCCTGTCCCTCAGCCATGCCCTTAGAATCCCCAAGCTGGAGCTGCCCCTACTGTCCACGGGGGTCTGCCACCACGGGAGTGCAACCATGCTGGGGTCTGCTGGTGCATCGATCCCTCCTAGGGAGGGCGCACAGGCCCCTAGAACTGTGGGGGGAGCCCCCACCTCACCCGAAACTCCCCCCATAGCCAGGGACAGTGGCCCCGTCCCTGAGGACTGGGCCCTGCAGAAGTGCCCGGCCACCGAGGGTGCTCAGGGGGCCCCCAGGCAGGGGCCGGGAGACTGGGGGCTAGTGGGCAGGCCTGGTGAGGGCCCAGCGCCCGGTGCCCCCGCCCCCCCCCCGCGTCGGGGGAGCTGTCTGCGCTTGCACCCAGCTTCCCAAGCGATGAGACACACTCCCAGCTGCTCCCCAAGCCGGGTAGCTCACGCCCTGTCACCTGAGACTCCCTCACCCTCCCAGGCCCGACCCATCCCTGCGTCGTCCTCCTCCTTGGGACCCTTACTCCTGCGGGGACTGGGGTGGGGGTAAGGGGGACTCAGGAAGGGAAGCGACCAGCGCTGGGGGTGTCCTGGGAGGCCTCCAGGAAGCCCTCCCTGTCCAGCCAGGGGTTAGAGCAGGCTGAGAGCCCAAATGGACCCAGAGCCGTGGTCTCACCTCAGGGGGCGGTACAGGCAGGGGTGGGTGGAAGCGGCCTGTCAGACCCCTCTTGTTACTCTGGCGGCACCCCCGGGAGGGGGCATATGGCTGGGATGGGCTTGGAGAACTGTGACCTGTGGCAGGGCTCCTGCACCCCTCAGCAGGGCGCCAGCTTCCCTGGGAGTTGGGGTGGACTTTCCCGCCTCTCCCTCTCTCGCACCTGCCTTCCCCCTGATTCCCCTATTCTCCCTTTCCTCTCCCCAAAGTCCTTTCCCACCACCCCCTCCCCATCCCCCATTTCCAGCCTGCATCTATGGTAGACACTTTCCTTCTTTCTATCTTCCTCTCTCTCTCTCTCTCTCTCTCTCTCTCTCTCTCTCTCTCTGCATTGTGGTTTGCAATACAGGTGATGAAAGTTTATCAGGAATATCCCATTCCCTCCTTTCAGCCCCGCACGGCAGAGCCTGGCAAGTTCCCCATGGCGTATTCAAGATGCCAAACACATTAACAACAAGTCTCACCATGGAGATGTGACTGGTGCCCGCTCGAGCAAATTGATGAACAACGGGACGACAGTGCTACAGTGCAGTGCTACCTCCTTTCAGCACTCAGTTCTTGTCCAGAGAGATCATTTCCATCTATCGTTGTCCTACTGATCCCTTCTCTATCCCAGCTGCCCTCTGTCCTGCTCATACTGTCACCAGCCTTCAACCGTGGGTCCATCCTCCTTGCTCTCATTTCTACTGTCCTTGGGTATTAGTCTATTGCTATGTTTGTGTGTGTGTGTCTGTGTGTGCTTTTTGGGTCACACTCGGCATTGCACAGGGGTTACTCCTGGCTCATGCACTCAGGAATTACTCCTGGGAGTGCTCGGGGGACCCTATGGGATGCTAGGAATCGAACTCGGGTTGGCCGCGTGCAAGGCAAATGCCCTACCCACTGTGCTATCGCTTCATCCCCTATTACTGTCACTGTCACTCTCACTGTCTTCCCGTTGTTCATCGATTTGCTTGAGTGGGCCCAGTAACATTGTGAGACTTGTTACTGTGTTTGGCATATTGAATACGTCACAGGGAGCTTGCCAGGCTTTGCCCTATGGGCGAGATACTCTCAGAAGCTTGCCAGGCGGGGCTCTTCGAGAGGAACGGAGGAATGGAACTCGGGTCGGCCATGTCAGCTGCGTGCAAATAAATAGGGAGGGGAATATTAAAAACAACATCCTTAGTCTGAGCAAACATAAAAAAGTCATCAGTAGCGGCTGAGAAATAAGACATTCCCCTGCACACATTAGACATTCCCCTGCACAAATAAGACATTCCCCTGACCTGGGTACGATTCCTGGCACCACATATGGTTCCCTGAGCCCCACCAGGAGTGATCCCTGACCACAGACCCAGGAATAAGTCCAACAACAAAAAATCTTTTGTGGTCAGATGTACCTGACAAATATACAAAAAGTTTATAATAACTTATTTATCATCTATTACAAAATGCTATGCTAAGACTGGGGAATAAATGCTGGGTTTAAAGTGTTTGAAATAGAAACACTGGTAGAGAAACAAAAATGATGTCACTTGGGAGGACTGTAGCGATAGGACAACCGGTAGGGTGTTTGCCTTGCACATGGCCAACCCAGGTACTATTCCCAGCATCCCATATAGTCCCCTGAGCACCACTAGGAGTAATTCCTAAGTGCATGAGCCAGGAGTAACACCTGAGCACCACAGGGTATGACCCAAAAAGCAAAAAAAAAAAAAAAAAAAAAAAAAAGATGTCACTTCTTAATCCAAAAAGTTGACAAAAAGTTGAGCATAATTGTAAGCTGGACCATTACCAAAACAGAATGGGAAGGGACAAGTTTAGAGAGAGGTCAGTTAGGAAGCCTTCAGTATTGGCATGGAATGAAATATTCATCAATGCCCATCAGGTCCCTATTAATAACCCACATCTGCCAATAGTACCTCTACTTAAATTACCCATTGCCCCTGTAGAGTCAGTAACCCAATATTTTTCTCTCTCTGAAATGCCTCTCCTGATCTTACCATGTCTATTTTCATGGCCATTTCCTTAGCCTGGGTTTTCATCACCCGGTGCCTACTCTACCAACATTCCTTCTCCATTACATCCATCATTATACTCTCACCCTTCAGCTTCCTGGGGAGCATACCAGGTGAACTTTCTTGCCATGCTGCTCTTGTTTTTACTCTTCAGATCCAAGATCCTCAATGATAGATGTTAAAGTAGCAAATAAAAATTCCTTGGCCTAACGGCCCTCCTTAGAACTGTTTCCAGTTGATCTCCAGATAACACTAACACTAATGTAAAGTCCCTACCACTTGAACCATCCCCAACATTCTTTGCATAAGCTGTTACTACTATTAACTGCTTGGGCCCTCGACCCTGGGCTCACTCCACTTACCTGACTTATCTAGCACCTATCTTTTCTCTCCCTTCTTCGAACAGTGTACTAGTTAAAACAGCAAATCTTAAACTTCAGTCTCTATTTACCACCTAAGGACATTTTAAAATACAGATTTTAGGGAGTGGAGCAATAGGACAGCAGGTTGGGTACTCGCTTTGCACAAGGCCGATCTGGTTAGATCCCCAGAATACATCTGGTTTTCCTGATCCCCCGAGAAATAACCCCTAAAAGCAGAGAGCCAGGAGTAACCTCTGCTGGTGTGGCCCCAAAACCAAAATAAAAAATCCAGAATTGAGCACCAGGGATATGATTAAGTGGTAAAGTTCCATAACTGAAATTACCCATTTAAGTTATGAAAAAGAAAGTCAGAGCTCTGAGAGGGAGCCTGAAAACTCCCATTCTAAGCTTCCAGGTAATGCTGCTGCTGCTGGTCTATGAATCATACTTATCTGTGTTCGTTTGTTTCGGGGTTACACCCATCGCGGTGCTCAGGGCTTACTTTTGCTCTGTTCTCAGGGATCATTCCTGACTCTGCACTCAGGAATCACTTCTGGAAGTGCTTGGGGGACCAAATGGGGTTCCGGCAAAAGAACCCAGATCGGCTGGGTGCAAGGCAAGTAAGCACCTTAACCCTTGTACTATCTCTCCAGCCCTGGATCATACTTTTATACTGGAATATTTCTGGATCTAACATTTAATTTTCTAAAACTTCTCAAGTATTTAGGGGCTGGAGCAAAAATCCACAGCTGACCCAGGTTTGATTCCTGGCATCCCATATGGCCCCCTGAGGTCGGCAGAAATGATCTCTGAGAACAGAGCTAGAAGCAAGCTCTGAACACCGCTGAGTGTAGGCCAACCCACCCCCAAATTAAAAAATAATAAAATTTCTCATGTATTTGGTTCTTTTCCTCAACACATCAGCAAATGATTTGTATGGATTTGATATCAAGATATCCCCAAAGTCTAATTCAACTCATTAGATAATAAGTACAGTTTTAGGTTTTGACAGAAAGATGAAGAAAAAAGTACTCTACATTTTAGTACATATAGGAAAATGAGAATAAACTTAAGTTCTAGTATTCCTCAAGAATAGGCATAGGGGGCCGGAGCAACAGTACAGGGGTAGGGTTTTGCCTTGCACGCAGCCAACACGGGTTCAATCCCCGGTATCCCATATGGTCTCCCAAGCACTGCCAGGAGTAATTCCTTAGTGCAGAACCAGGAGTAACCCCTGAGCATCGCTGTGTGTGACCCAAAAAGAAAAAAAAGAAAAAGAATAGGCACAGGGCAGAAGCCAAGAGCTTTCTAAATTACAAATGAATGGGAGTGAGGTCAGGAGATGGCTCAGGGGTAAGCGCCTGCCTTTCAAGCATGGGGCAGTGAGCGCCATCCCTGCTGCCACCACATGCTGAATGCGATGGTGGCAGCCCTGCTGTCTGCCATCCCAGGATGATGCCAATTTCTAGTAGCATTGGAAGTGAGCAAGTTTTAGCGACTCCGTCTTATGTATGCCTTAGAGCTACTCTCCCTCCCTGTCCCTCCACCCTAAGAAATGATCCTATGCTGTGTGTCTGGTGTTACACAGGGTCATTACAGTCAGTGGGGGAAGCAATGGGCTCAGATCCCTCCTGGGTGTGTTTTGTTTTGTTTTTGGGGGGTCACACCTGGCGATGTTTAGGAATTACTCCTGGTTCTGCACTTAGGAATTACTCCTGGAGTTCCTCTGGAGACCATGTAGGATGCTGGGGATCGAATCCAGGTCGGCCGCGTGCAAGGCAATTGCCCTACCGCTGTGCTATCACTCCGGCCCCTCTGGGTTCTTAATCAGGTCCAAAGACTCTCTTCTCCCGTGAACAGGTCACAGAGAACAGACTGGCATCCTCCAAGAATCCAGCACCCACCAACACCAGCTCAAACAGCCCCTGAAGCCAACTCCCTCCTGCTCCACCCATCACCGGACATTTCTTCTCTTTACCCAAACCATCATATATACATCCCTAGCCCCTACCTGAATAGGAAGATGATTTTTCCTTTTTTGTTGTTCTTGGCCCACACCAGCTATGCTGAGGGCTTACTCCTGACTGTGCTCAGGATCACTGCTGGCAAGCCCATGGCGGATCATAAGAGATGCTGGGGATCAAACTGGCTTGGCACATGTAAGGCAAATGCCCTACCTGCAATGCTATTGCTACAGTCCCCGTTCTTTTGTTTTGTTTTTGAGACATGAATCCTCATGTTACTAACCCTGGAATAAACTCTTCCCCCCACCCCCATATCAATTCTCAGTGCCTTAAAGTGGTAAGTGCCCAAACTTGGGTTTGGTTAACAGTGCACCAGCAATTTCCAGTTGCATCCTAAGTGGGGGCATGTGAGCACAACTAAAAATATATGTGAGCACTCTCTGCAGTCATATGTGCATCTCCCTGCAACATGTGTGTGAGCACTAAACCACCAACAGCAAGCATCACAAGCAAGATCGGCCTGCAGTGTGGGAGCGAGCACGTGACTGCTGGTTATTGCGACAGTACCAGAAAGAGGGAATAAGAGAACGGGTGGGATATCCTGAGTCACGGTTAAGCCAGTAAAAAAGATAATAAAACTGGTCCAGTCAGTTCTAAAGGAGCAGTGTAGGCAAAGATGTAAAAAAATAGGAGCAGACTTCAATTGTTCTTCGCTTTCCTCTGTATGCCTTGTTGGTAGTCATAAAGGAGGGCTGGTGGTAAGGACAGACAGATGGACCAAGAGCAAAGGGGTCACAATCAAAAGAAAGGAGAGAAATCTGAAAATTATTCACAAAAGAAGTTAAAAAATGGAAAAGTAAAGGGCTGGAGAGAGTGCAGGGTGCTTTTCTTGTATATTGTGGCTGACCTGGTTTTGATCCCAACACCCCATATGGTGGCGTCTGGATTAAAGATAGCCTTATGATGACATGCTTTGGTGTTAAAATTAGGAACCCCTTTTTATTCATGTGTGAAGACAAAACAGGAAGGAACAATACAGCAAGGACTCCTGCAATAGGACAGTGGGTTAAGATGCTTGCCTTGTACCCCGCCAAGTCAGGCTCCTTCCCTGGCACCCCATTTGGTCCCATGAGCACCACCAGGAGTGATCTCTAAGCACAGAGCCAGGAGTTAGCCCTGAGCACCTCTGGGGGTGGCTCAAAAATAAACAACACAAAGAATACAGTCACAGGGCTGGAGTGATAGCACAGTGGGGAGGGCGCTTGCCTTGCACGTGGCCGACCCAGATTCAATTCCCAGCATCCCATAAGGTCCCCTGAGCACCGCCAGGAGTCATTCATGAATGCATGAGCCAGGAATAACCCCTGTGCATCGCCGGGTGTGACCCAAAAAGAAAAAAAAAAAGAATACAGTCACTAGGAGAGATAAGGTAAAATAAGATTTACTTTTCAAAGTACCTCCAGCCTCCTTTGGAATTGTGCATGTTAAAAGATTATTTTGAAAAATGCTACCCAACTCCAGGGTTAGCTCAAAAAATCATTCAACTTTGCCAAGTAATAGCATCATTACGCTGGGGAATCAGAGTTTTACTTTTCTTTAGTTTGTCTGTTTGGGGGCCACCCCTGTCGGCGCTCAGGGCTCATGTCTGGTGGCTGGGCTGGGGTCGGCTGCGTGCAGGGTGAGCGCCTTAACCCATGTCCTGTCTCCCCGGCCCAACCTCTGTTTTGGATAGTCACTACGGTAGCAAGTTTGCAAAGATCAGAAAACCACTCTGGGTTGTCCCACGGAGCTCCACCCAGTGAGTCAGCTCCCAACAGGGTGGGTCCCACTCGGAGTCTCGGGGCTGGCCTGCCGCCCACGAGCCCGGGAGGCCGTCGGGGCCAGCGACGACACGGAGCGGACAGGAAGGCGGCTGGAGGTGGCCTGAGCGGGGGTCGCAGTTTCCCCAAACGTGCCCCCTGGTCGGTTGGGGTCCAGGACGGCAGCCCCGCCCCGCGAACCCCGAGAAGCGGCTCGAAGTTGGCGGCGGCCGCGATCGGTCCCCCCAGCCGCGATCTCGGGCTGCAAAGTCCTGCCCGTCGGGGGAGGCGCGGGGTCCCCGGAGGCGGGGGTCGGCCCGGCGGCCCGCGAGGAGGCTGCGGCCCGGGGCGTTCCGAGGTCGGGGACACTTCGCGCCTGTCCCTCCCGGCGGCCGCCGGCCCCTTCCCGCGGCTCGGGCGGGGTGAGCGGGCCCGGCGCGGCGCCGCCTCACCCTTCTTGTCGGCCCGAGGGGCCTTGGCCGGGTCGGGGTCTCCGTACGCGCGCGGGT
>JAOXYA010146826.1:0-10003 GCA_028565675.1 Sorex palustris | reverse complement strand
ATTGTATAATTGAAACCCAAGCACAAAAATGTGTAAGTCTGCAACTGTACCTCACGATGTCTCACTATTAAAAATTTAAAAAAATAAAAATAAAAAATAAAAAAATAAATCCCCTCCCAAAGCCCTCTCAAACTCAGGGCATGCCCTAATGACTCAGAAAACTGACAATGAGCTCTTGTCATTCAGGTGCACCACTGTTTCATCCCCACCAATTTTAAGGGTTCCTGGTTTCTTAAATATTTCCTCAAATATGTCTATTTTAACACTTCTTTACAAACAAATATGTTAGATACTGAACTGCATGACCAGTAAAGTAACAACCTAAGGGCACAACTGTAATCTAGTGTTAGACTAATATATCATAAAGAGTACTGCTTAATGAAAAATAAGAAATTCTAGAGACTTCAGATATTCGGCATCTTAAATTCAAATCATAGCATCCACAAACTTTAGGAACAATGGTGAAAAAAAATATTTCACCTGCTCTGGAAGACAGGAACAGAAGTCCTGGCAAGTCACTGTGCTCAAATAAACCTTCAAATATCATCAATGAGGGATAAAATGGACATGAAACTAAAGCAGTCAGTTGAAGAAAAGTTCAATCAACTTAAAGATGAATTGTTCCAGGATAACAAGGAGGATAACAAGGAGTCCAAACAAATGGAATTAAAAGAGTTAAAAAATGCAACAAAAAGTCACAGCAATAGAATTCAACATGTATATGATATTAGAGACAAAATACTAGCCATCACCAATGATGAAGTGAAAAAAGGAAAAGTAAATGAATAAAACCGAATGCAAAATATTTGATAGATAATAGAAACTTTGTAATGAGCCTACCAAGTTGACAGGCAGGAATCGGGTGGGGATTAGGCTGAGGATGGTATATGGGAACACTGGTGGAGGGAACTTGACACTGGTGGTGAGATTATTGTTGAAATATTGTAAACCTAAAATGAAACTATCAATATTTTGTAAACCACAGTTCTTTACTTTCAAAAAATTAAAGTTATGCTTTGGTCTTTTGTCCGAATATGAAACTATAGAGGATTAATCTAGAAGATGAAGTTAGTCTTAAAAGTGAAAGTCATATAATTGAGTAGAGATTAAGAGGGAAATTAAATCTAAAATGCCATGTAATGTTGAAATAAGACAGCAAAGGACATGTTTCCAGTTTTTACTATTATTGAAGAGGTATCAGAAGGAAATGAATATGTCTTAGCGTTTAAGGCAATTTGAACAGTGATTGGAGCTCACAGAATTTTCATGGACAACAGAGACTACAATTACCAAAGTAATCTCGAGTGTCTCCAGTAGATAGAATCAGGACCCAAGATCCTATGCGAGGATTTAAAAAAAATGACTGCAGCAATAGTAACTTAGGAACCTCACATTGAAAAGTGGGTCAATTCTTCTAAGTGGGAGGAGAAAATGAATAACACAATATCCAAGACATTTTTAAAGAAATAAGGTGGCAGTAGTAATTAGAATTGAAGTTTCAATATTTATTACCTGTGTGCTTCAGTCTCCTTATATCTAGAGGTGACTCCTCAAACCAGACAAAAGCAATTTTTGGAACTTCACTGGCTTTTTTTTCTGTGATGGGTTTAAACGTGAAACACAACAACATTCTAAATCTTATCAAGTTTACTTTTATTTTAACTATTATTTAAATATTATCGAGGTATTATAGTCATTGTTTTATAGCTACTGTGCTCCTACACCACTCCTTCTACCAGTGTTTCAAGATTCCTCCACCATTTTCCATGGTTACTTCCAATTCCTTATACATACCCTGTTCCCAGTTCTGTAGATCATGTCTCAGGGTTTGATTTTATTTGGAATTGTCTAATTTCTTTCTCTATCTCTTTATATTCACATATGAGTGACATAATATGGTACTTATCTTTTACTTTCTGTTCACTTAGCCTGACATCCTCCAATCCCAATCAAGTTGTAACAGACTGCAAAATTTCATCTTTTCTCACAGCTGCATATGTATATATCACAATTTCTTCATCTACTCATAAAGAAATTTGTTGGGCACTTTGTTGGACACTTTGATTGTTTCTAGATCTTGACTATTGAAAATTATTCTACAATAAACATATGTATAAATGTCTTTTCAGAATAATGCTTCTGTGTTCTTGGAGTAGATTCCTGGGAGTGGAATCACAAGGTCATATAAGAGTTCTATTTGTAAAGTTTTGAGATGTGTTCAACAGTTTTCCAAAGAGACTAGACCATACAACAATCCCTTCAATGGTGAATGGGAGTTCCTTTTCCACCACATCCCAGTCAGCACTTATTGTTTCCAGTATTTTTCACATAAACTATTCTCACCATGCTGAGGTCATGTTTTCATTTTTATTTTCATTTCCTCGAGCAAATCCCTGATAGTGACAATGAACATTTTCTTTTTCAGTTTGGTTTGGTTCAGCTTTGGTCTTGGGGTGATACCTGCCTTCAGGGATTTCAGAAATCTCTCCTGGCCAGATTCATGGGAGCTTAAGGGGTGTTAAGAAGAAAATTCAAGCTAGATGCATTCAAGGCAAGCACTTTACCTGCTGTTTTATCTGTCAGGCCAATGATGAATATTTTTTGTGTCGGATGGCCTTTATGTCTTCTTTAAAAAATTGTCTTTTCATTTCCTCTCCCCATTTTTCAATGGGGCTGTTTAGGGTTTTTGCTTGTCTGTTTAATTTTCTATACATGTTAAGTCTTGCGATTGCTTTCTATAACTTATATAGTAGTTCTTTGTGTATGGTATGCAAATATTTTCTTTCAACATTTTTTATGGGCCCTCAAATTTTTCAGTGCAAAAATTTTTAGTTTGATATACTCTGATTTTTAATTAAAATATTTTTAGTCAGAAAGAAAACTAACTTTTTGATTACAAAAATAAAGGCAGTTTGGGACAGTAAACATATACTTTTCCTTAAAAGATAACAAATAATAGAACTTCCATAAATGAGTCTGTGATCATAACATAGTAAAAACTTTCTCTATAAGAAACTAAAAGATTCTAAGAAATTGGTATTTATCTATTCACAACCCTCCGGAAAAAATCAAATTTCATTTATACTTTAAAAGAATACATAGACTCACAAAATAAATTTGTGTGTGGAGCAAGAGTACTAATACTCTCAAAAACTGTCAGAAGTAAGCATCTGTCTAAACAAATGATTTTCATCTTTCTTCTCTTCCTCCTACTCTTCCCCCCACACACACCCTTTCTCTCTTTCTTTTGATTCAATATTGAAGTTTAAATCCAATGCCTTGAGCATGCAAGGTACACACTTTACTAAACAGCTATAGCCCTGATTCCAATTTATTTTATTTTTGTTTGAATTTATTTAACATGAGTATGTGGGAAATTGTCTGCCATGGAGTCAGGGAATAACTTTAAGCCTGTTACTATATCTCTGGTCCAGTAGAATTTTTTATTGTTCTTAATTTAAGTATTCTGGTCTCTAACTTGCCTTTCATATGCTTTTGTCTCTATGTTTTTTCTTTCTTATAATGAATTCTATTGCATATATCATTATGTGTTTGATTACTATGAACAAGGTTATAAATTGGATGAATATCCACCCTAATGATCTTATGCCTCTTGGTTTTCTGCAAAGACACTCATCCCCCACACAATCATACTCACAGGTATTTCAAACATAGTACTGTAAGTATCACTTCAACATCTTTGGTGGGGGATAAAAGTCAACCTATGACATACTTACCTACCAGGTTCTTTTAGCATTATCTTCTGATAATGCTCCTTTAATATACCTGACTCAACCAATATATATTAGTCATTGTTCAAGTCGTGTTTATTTATTTGCATTAAGTTGTCTCGTGGGCTGGAGTGATAGCACAGCAGGTAGGGTGTTTGCCTTGCACATGGACAACCATGTTTGATTCCTATGCTCCTCTCGAAGAGCACAGCAAGCTACCAAGAGTGTCTGGCCTGCATGGCAAAGTCTGGAAAGCTACCTGTGATGTATTTGATATGCCAAAAATAGTAACAACAAATCTCACAATTTGTTGTGAGACGTTATTGGTGCCCGCTCAAGTGAATCAATGAATAACGGGAGGACGGTGCTACAGTGGAGTCAGGGGAAGGGTGGGAAAGGGGATGTGTACTGGAGACAATGGTGGTGGGAAATGTGCACTGGTAGAGCGATGTGTGTTTGAGCACTGTATGATTGTAACTCAAACATGAAAACTTGTAACTGTATCTCACAGTGATTCAATAAAATAAAATAAAAAACATTAGCCATCCCCAGAGAAAGTAAAATTCACTTGGGCTACTTAGAAGATGGAGGTCTCCTCACCTTCATTTCCCCATCATGTTCTTCACTTACCAGTGTCCTCAATAATTATCTTTGCAAATGCTACAAAGGAAGTCATTTATTCTTTCATTTGGTATTCTAACATTATTAAGCAGTTACTACTCTATCCCAGATCGCATGATTAAGCCTGCTCACATCATCAACTGAGCGAAATGGCAAAGAAGCAAGTGAATATGAAATAATAGTTAAAGAGACCAATAGGTTGGAAGTTCCAAGAAATTTAATTAGTTGGGCTAAAGCCAGGGTTAGCCTTTTCACCAACAGTGGAGGTGCATATTTTGAATAATCCCTGTGTGCTGAGCATTAGTTATTGTGTTTATTTCCTAAGAGATCTGTTAGTTTGTTAGATGTCCACAAAAAAAGGACAGAAATAATGGGAAGTAACCCTATTCTCTTTATACCTGTACCCTCTGTGCCATCCTTTGTAATAATCTACCAAGGCTTACTATAGTTCATATGAACAAGATATAAATGAACATACTAAAATGATCTTTTATTATCTTTTTATTTAGGCGTAGTTATTTAGAAAGGTATTAATAATTGAATCTTAGGCATACAACGCTTCAGCACCAGTTCACTCACCAGAGTTCTCTTCCCTCCACCTATAACCCCAGATACTCTCCCACCCTCTCATCTGCCTCTATGGCAGGAACCTTAAATGTCCTTTTCCTTTAGGCATTGTGGTTTATAATTCTGTTAGTGAGAGAGTTTCATGCCTAAGACTTTACCACCTTTTAGCACCCTCACCTCCTCCAGAATGACCACTTCCTTCACCCATGTTTCCTTCCCTGTCCTGTCTACCTCCATCCATCCCCATCCAGTAGCAAGATAACTACTGCACTCCAGTTCTCAGCTTCTTCATTTTTAATGCTTTTGGGCATAACACAATCTTTCCTTTGTTTTGTTCCTAAACACTGAACATTATTTCTCAAAAGCAGATGTGAAAAATGCCATATGAGAAGGAAAGGATTGCTCTCAGGGACTGCAAATCCAATTCAATGGCCTGTCCCTGAGTAGGTAACAGGGAATATTTCTGAGTTGGTGCTAATGTTTCCTTGCTTGTACCATCAGTATTGGACTGTTCATCCTAATCTATCACTATTCATATGTACCTGTCCTTCTTTCTCTCTGCAAACTTGCCTCAGTTTTCAAATACCCATACCAGGCAATGCTCAGTCTTACTGCTCACTGCTCATACCAGGCTTTCACCTCAGTGTTCTTCCTCAATCACACTCTTTCTTGGATAAACACTACTGACTTCTCTCTGATTTTAAGCACTCTTACTATCAGCATAGCCCTGAAATTGAGATAGAAGCACAGTTGAACAGATGGAAGTGGTTTTCTATTTCTATGGAAATAATATGTCAAGTAAATAATTTGTAAAAGACGAAATATCTTCTACCAGGACAATGAATATTCTTTGTAGTGCCATATGATTTAGAAGTAATTTCCAAAGCCAGAATAATTCACAAGCACAAATGCATATAGATTATGGTTGCAATGTTTTTCCACAAATGTCTTTGAACTATTGAGTTATGCACATCTTCACTGCATACCAACATCTAACGTTAGAATTTTCTAGTTTCTAATGTTAGAATTTTCTAGTGTTTCCTTAGAGATCTGTTATTTGGATAGATGGTCAGTATAAAATAGGAGTAAATATTCTTAAGCTTTTAGGTTTATTACTGATACAAGGAAACATTTGTGTTTATCCCAAAAATTTCTCCAGATGGTTGTAAAGTAATTGGTTGATGAGACCATATGAAATGATCATTATGGTGTACAAAGTGTATTAGTGACAGGATGATTTATAAGACTAAACATTAGCTTTAGACTTAGCTTTAGATTTAGACTTACCCATATTAAATGTCATCTTTACCATTCAGAATGTTGTGACCTTGGACAAACTCTTTAACCTTGGTATCTCTATTATAATAGAGATATTATAATAGGGGCATGAGTATATACCTGATAAAATTATTGAGTTGAATATAAAGTAACCAAAGAGGTCTATTTTATAATCAAAGAGGGTTATTAGAAAAAATATAGGGGGTAAAGTACTTATCTTGCATGCAGACAACTCCAGTGCAATCCCTGGCACTATTTATGGTTCCTCAGTATTGCCAAATTTACCTCTTACCTCTTACCCTCAGAGTAAGCTCTCATCAGAGCCCAATATACACACCATATACCACCATCTCACACACACATACAAAACAACAAAAAGCTATCAACAAATACTATCTAGTTAAATATGGCGAAAGTTAAACCACTTAATTAAAACTTGGCTTTTTACAACTGTATGCACAGAATTTTAAAGACGTTAGACAACCAAATATGACACAAAAAATGGTTCAATAGAAGCTTCTACAGGAGGAGCTGAGCCAGAATTAAATTAGGATCATAGTTTCAATCTTTCTAATAATCACTGTATTTATAATCATGTATTTGCTTGATTGTTTTCCTCATTGCTGTAGTTTTTTTTGAAAGAAACTACAAATCTGTTGTTTATCAAAGTCTATCTGGTACCTAGAGGACCCAGTAATTTTCATTTAGATAATAAATGAACAAATACAAATATGGATAATTTTCATGATTTTTCACATTAATAAAAGGAAGATAAAATCAATTAAAACTACCTAGTTAAATATAGAACAAATATTACCTAGTTAAATATAGATTGATAGAAATTTTGTGAGTAATAAGTGAAACAACTTCTGAAAAGTTCTTAATACATGACATGTGAAATAAATATCAAATGTGTATTTTTATTGACTGCTTGTTCCTGATCTCATTGTAAATCTACATAAACTAAGCAAAAGACATTTTTCTTTAAAACATATGTTTAATGAATCTCTACTATCAAACATTTGTCAAAGTATTTCTATGTCCAAGTAATTCTCAGGATTAGAAAATACTATTTGCTCGACTAGGACATGCCATGATACTTTTTAAGAGTAAAATTTATATTATGTAAATTAATAAAGCTTGTAATGAATTATAACAGGTAAAATCTCATTCAAAAGTGATGTTTTCCATGAAACTTCTCTTAAATAGAAACCATTTAACTATACCTTAAATATCATTAAATTATTTCATCTCAATTTTCTTAATGAGTCACCTCCATAATGTGGGAATTGCTTAAGTAACGCATTATGCTAAAACTCAGAGATGTGAAAATCTCTATATTTCTACATTTAGATTATTCTTTGGTCATTTTAAATAATTTTCCTATGTTAATATTTTTCCTACCTTAAGATTTTATTATATAAAATAGCCAATAAAAACATAAGAAAATAAAGAAATAAACAACTTTAGATTATCCATTTGCCTCTTTTTTGTTCTATTTTGAGTAGTAAGGCACACTGAGTAACGCAATCAACCATGCCAACTTCTTCAATTTTTCACCCTTAGACAAACATACCTCAGGTTTCTACTACATACCAAGCACTGTGCCAGTATTTGATGAGGATAAATGATTCCTCTTTTCAAAATGGCAGTGGAGAGAATAACTAAAAGAACAATTTCTGGAATCAAATCAGACTAATCAGGCATTAGGCAATCACACAGTAACTATAATGTGAGAAAGTTCTTTTCTGATATCAGTCATGGCGATTAGGATACAACAAATCTAAGTTTGAGTTCCAGGATGTCCACTTACTAGTAGCACGACTTTGAATAAACACAGAAAAATGAGCCTCATTTTTCTGAACTTTAATATAAGAACCAATATTTTATTTTTATTTTGAAAATTGTGTGAATGAAATGCAATAAATATCTATAGCATGCAATCCATGTCTCTAATTCATGTGATATGTTCTATGTTCATTCCCGTACCCAGCTATGCCTTTCTATTCCAATGACTTATTACTGGCAAGCTACAACCTGGCAAGCTACCGAATGTAGCCTGCCCACACGGCAGAGTCTGGCAAACTCCCCATGGTGTACCCAATATGCCAAATACCAGTGACAATGGTGGGTCTCATTCTCCTAACCCTGAAAGAGACTTGAATATGGCACTTTTTAAAATCTCAGGGCTAGGATGAAGGAGACGTTACTGGTGCCTGCTCGAACAACAGGATGATCGTGATCATGATTGTTTATTCTTTGAAATAAAATGGATAACTGAAAGGAAAGATATCAACCTAAGTCAAATTTTGGGGTTATTACTGATATATGTCTTTGGAAAAAAACAAATATATTGTCCTGAGTGAAAATTCACAATCATAGGCCAAGAACTCAAAATCTCTGGTAGTAATCATTGGTCAGTCACAATGCATTTTATCAGCCCTATAGATTGGATGATTTAATAAAGCAAAACGATGGTAAGCTTTCTACATTTCATAAAATGGCATGCAGCACTTTCCACAGCAAGAGTTGAATGTTAGTTTCAGCCAAATCAAATTGTTTACCATCTGTTCATGAAAAGATAAAACCCTTCTTTCTGGATAATAGATCAACAAGGATTTAAAGAAGAATAGATTGCCTTATATTTCAACATCAAATGACTGTTTATATGACCAATAATTGCACATAGGGAACAAATAAAAAGAGATGATTCAGTCAAGTACAGCAATATAAACTTTGAAATGTCCTTTGGAATTGCTCATAAACATTTCATTTGTGTTTCATAGAATAGTGTAAAGAAACAGTGGAAAACATATTTTAAGAGAGTTCTAGGTAGTTCAAACAACGTTCACTATTTTAAGTCTCCAGCCTCCAAAGTATGATTTTTATGTCTTCAAATCTTTAAAATCATTTTAATCACTTTTTTACTATAAAATTTCAGTGTAATATTTAACAATTCAATTAAGCAATCAACTTATATGTAGAAATAGTAAAATTGCCTTGTCCCTCTGTGTTCCCAAAAAACAATAAAAAGGGAAAAAAGAGAAAATAAATTAATGTCTTTGACAAGCAAGAATTTTTCCATTTAGAAAGAATTATTTGTACGGTATATATATTTGTGATATATATACATGTATACTTATATATAGATATATAAGACATATATAGATATATATCTATATATGGGCTGGAGCAAAAGCACAGTGGTAGGGCATTTGCCTTGCATGCACCCAGCCCAACTGAGCTTGGTTCTATTTCTCCGTCCCTCTCAGGTGGTCTGGCAAGCTACCGAGAGTATCTTGCCTGCGCTGCAAAGCCTGGCAAGTGCCCTGTGACATGTTCAATATGCCAAACACAGTAACAATAAGTCTCAAAATGGAGATTTTACTGGGTCCGCTAGAGCAAGTCAATGAACAATGGGAGGACAGTGAGTGATATCTATATATATGACATGGGAAAGCTAGAACATTAAAGGATGCTGTAATTACATTGGAAATGATGGTAAACATATTACCAGCTTCCTCAGAGGAAAGATTTCAATCTATTATTGCAGATTGATGAGGCAGAAATATCAACAAGAATATTGTATATGCCAGGTATGTGTGATGGAAGAAGAGAAAGAATAAAAATGGTATCAAGCTATACAATATACTGGTTAAACTTCACAAGAAGAAAACATCCAACCCCATCAAAAAATGGGGCAATGAAATGAACAGAAACTTTCTCAAGGAAGAAATCCGAATGGCAAAAAAGCACATGAGAAAATGCTCTACATCATTAATCATCAGGGAGATGCAGATCAAAAC
>JAOXYA010146812.1:0-10003 GCA_028565675.1 Sorex palustris | reverse complement strand
ATTATCATATTTTTAATGAAAATTTCTTTATTTTACTCTATTATCAAAGGACATTTTTTGGCTGATACAGAATTCTAGTCTGATATTTAACTCATTTTACCATTTTGAAGATGTCATGCACTGCACTATTGCCTTACTGTCTGAATTAAGAAAACAGTCTAATTTCTGTTTCTTTGAAAAAAATCTCTTCCCTCGCTGGCTATACTTTTGTTATTTATTTGTTTGGTTTTGGCCATATCCGGCTATACTCAGGGCTTACTCCTGGCTAAACAATCTATACTCAGGGATCACTTCTGGTGGGGGTCGGGTGCCCATAAAAAAATGCTGGGGGTTGAGTCTGGGTTGGCTGTGTGTGCAAGGCAAGCATTCCACCCACTGTACTCTCTCTAGCCCATCTGGCTGAACTTTTGATTTGATTATGTGATATGTTAAGGGTTAAACTGTAGTTCTGCTCTGCTCCCCATAGACTCCTTTGAATTAAGCAATGCCTTATCTTGATGTATCATAGTGATGGGAAAGGTGGAAACGCACAGGAAGTGAAGTGCAGGTATTGGAGAGAGCCAGAGGTACGAGCTCTGAGTTATAAATGGGATAATTTGTATAGTTCTTATCATTGTTTTTGGCTTATAGTGAGTAATAAATAGCTACCAAAATGATTACGAAGAGCAATGCTAACTTAAAATCTCTATAGCTGTGTGAGGTTTCTAGTAGAAGCATCTGTTTTATAGGAGAGGATGTTATATGTAATGAAAATGCCAAATAGGGTAGAAATGAACATACACTAAATCTAGTGATGTTTGGATTTTTAAGCAGTCTTTCTAAATAGATTAGTATGACTGCCCTGGGCAGTTCAAAATGTGCTATGCTGAGCTGATCAGTATGTGGCTGACCATTTGGTTTGAAAACATAGGGCATATTCTGGAAACTCTCAGAATGGAGAGAATAGCTGAAACAGAACTCTGGTTTTTTAAAAGGGGTCAGTTTTATTCACTGTGTTGCTGAGGAGCTGTAAAGAGATGCGAACAGGCTCATTCTTATTTCCCGAGTCGGCTTCCCATGATGCAGGCATCTCCAGGAAGGTGATGATTAATTTCAAGAGAACCCTGTTCTGCTAGCAAGTTCCTTTCTCCTCTGAGCATGAGTTCATTTAACTTCTATTTACTCGGTTTATCTATTGGAAATTGAGAATAATAACAGCTTTCCTTATAGCTTGAGGCTATTCTGAGGACAAAAAAAGGGGGAAATTTGGTATTTAAGTATTTATTTAGTCAATATAGCTTTTCTCTCAAACACTTGATCTGGTTTCTGCTAGCAGAAGGCTTAGAATAGACCAGGGTGAATGGGTACTCAGAGAGTTTCACTCTGGGGTGTGAGATGCAATAGAAGAGGCAGGCGGAACAGAACCCCCAAACACTGCATTGGCACTGGATTTTGTATTTTTAAGGAATAAAGGTGATCCTAGAGTTGGTTCAGGTTCAGAGTTCCAAGAAGAGTAAATTTCTTTTTCTTCTAGTCTAAAGCTGTTATGATCCTGAATCCTAAATTGAATGCCTTCCCTCTCAAATTCCTTGAAATTCCTTGAAATTAATGTTATATATGTACACACATACACACATACATATATATATATATGCATTTCTAATCATTAGAACAGGTAATATTTATTTAGCAACATTGCCTATTGAATGCTGAATATTTTTCTATTATATGCTTGATTATTGAAAGAAATGATAGCCTTTGCACTCTAGGAGTTTTGGCCTTTTGTGGGCATGTGACTGAGGGCCAGTGGGGTAAAGTCCACTGATAGGGGCCTAGCAATCTCTTATGGAGGTCAAGGTCATGTATTATAATAACATATGGAAGGTTTCTTACAAGAGATACAAGATTTTATCTGTCTCCAGACAAGTGAATCAGCTAAGGAAGTGAGATTCAGCCGAGGCAGGGAAGCATGAAATAGTATTGGCTCTGAGTGGTTGGGATAAGTGGAATGCAGTATTTAGGAAGAAAGACGATGGTAAGTGGTTGGAAAGGGAGATAGGGCTAACATCTATAGCCTGTGATAAGATAGTCATTGTTCCCTTGGAAGAGATGAGTCTCAGGACTTAAAAAAATAATAATAACCTTGGACCCCACCAGTCAGGTTTCTAGCTGAACCTTCCAGGCGATGTCTCGTTTCAAAGTGCATTGAATCTTTAGAGAGATGAGTTAGGAAGCTGTTGGAACGTACTTGAGCAGGCGAGGAGAGCATTAGTACAAGATCAATACCGAAAGCTCATCTGGAATCTTCCCTTCTCACACAAAAGCAAGAGAGAAATAACCATGAGTATGTCATCTCTGCTAGGAGAAGAAATTTGTTGGGATTAAGCATAAGAGGATAAGGGGAAACATTCTGGATCACATGAAGACATTAGTTAGTTACCAAGGCCTGAGAACCACCAGCATTCTGAAAAAGAATTGTGATTACCTGAGACACATAAGGATTTGCTCCTGAAGAAGTAGAAGTAATAGAATAGCCTGAACAACAACAACAACAAAAAGACTTTGAAAATACTATCTTTAGAGTGATAAGTAATTTCACATTTACAAATCAAAACCATTATTTAACAAAATAAGAATAGACACTGGGGGTGGGGGAGGGATGTGGCAGACGAGGGGCCTGTGGGGCTGGTGGGGGAAGTGACTACTCTGGTGGGAAGGTGTTGAGATGAGGGATACCGTTAATGGACCATGAACAGTGTTATAAATTGCAATACCTCAAGAAAGTTTTTTTTAAGGTCAGGGGCTATAGAGAGAGTGCAGCAGGGAAGGTGCTTGCCTTGCCTGGCACTTGATTGTCCGAAGTATCATCCCAGCATCCCATATGGTCCTCTGAGCCCCATCACGAGTCAGGCATAACCACCACATGTGCCTGTCCTGTCCCTGACACCCCATAGCACAGAATCAGGAATAAGCTCTGAGCACCACCAGATGTGCCCGGCCCTTCCCCACAAAGGGGGAAGATAGACATTTATAAAGAACCCATTTAGAGATATATACAGTTAATACAACATTATTAAATGAGGTGCATAGGTGATAGGTTGCACAGCTATCTGGGAACAGTTTACCAGTAAACCACTGGTGGGGAAGACCCAGCTAAGATGCTTTCCCCAGAATGCCACAGACATAAGGGTAGTGAACATAGGAGGAAAACATGTAATAGACAAGACAGAATCAGAGATTTCAATACCGATATGATGGGATGAAAGCATGGGAAGTAAAATAGACAAAAATGAAGAAAGAGTGGAGCCGTGGGATATCAGAGAATGAACTGAATTGTTGAATCAGATGGTTGAATAGATGAAAAGCTTGGAGCACTTGAAATAGGTGTGAAATGGAAAAAAATACAGAAAATGGAAATTGAAGAGGATCTTCAGGGAGCAAATAAGTAGGTGATGGTGCCACAGGATATAGGAAGCAAAAGAAAATTGTGTGCATAGAATTTCACTTTAGTCTTGGAGCTTTTAGCTTGAAAATGTAGGGGGAAAATATGTAACATTCTTAACCAGCCCAGAGAGTCTTTGCTTAAAGTTGTAATAGGTTCTTGGGTATTAAGATTTTAAGTGAAAAGACATACAGCGAGGGCAGGGTTTTAAACAATATTGTTTTGTTTAGTGATGGCAGGCGTCCCATTTTTTTCATCAATATTGGACTAAAGTGATGTTGAGCTGAACCACACTGAAGTTGTGATGTACTGGAGTCCTTAAGTGTGCAAGCTTAGAAGAGAAAAGAAGAGATTGCAGAGAAGCACTTGAAGGAATTCAAGTGCCTAATATGGAAAACGTAGTCAAATGCAGTGTGATGGAGTTTATTTGATGTTCAGTTATTGCCCACTGTAGTTTAACTCTATTAAAACAAACTCGATTATGGTATAAAGAGGTCTGTCCATTAAAAATGGATCCCAGTGAAGATGAAAGGCAGTGCATTTGGTGGTACCTAGAAGCTCTGGTTTTTTAGTGTTTTATCCTTGGATTATATTGTTCAGTTGATGTTTGATATGTTCATCAACCATATAGCTATTTAGAGCTGTTACTGGTTTTCCATTTAAACATTAATGGGAATGTTTTTGTTCTCCCCAACCTCTTGCCTAGAGAATCGAGTAATTAAATGATTATGTTTACTAAAGTACTCACATAAGAGACTTCCCAAATCATCGAAGGTCAATTGAGTATAAAACCTGATTTTAGACTCTCACTCCAGTCTTTCAACAAGCCAGAATCAACTAGTTCTTAAGAAAGGAGAAGAGCTACTGATTTTATTGAGCTGTTCTAATAGTGCACCGGGGCAGTGATTCTGGAGGCTCATAAGAATCAGGTTATCTTTCTTTGTCATTTTATTTTATTACCTTCCGAAAGAAGTAAGATAGTTTTTAATTAATCAGTTTTGGGAACCACCGCTGGTGGTGCTCAGGGCTTACTCCTGGCTCTGTGCTCAGGCATCACTCCTGGCTCAAGGGACTATATGGGGTGCCAGAGATAGAACTTGGGTTCATTGAGTATAAGGTAAGTGCCCGACCTGCAACACTAGAGATACAGCCCCTCTATATCATTTTAACGCATTTTGTTGTGTAAGTCTTTGTCAGATAATTTTGTTTAAAAAAAAACAGTGCAGTATGCAGTATTTTTCTTGGTGCCTACCTAGGAGGTATATTAAACTGTGACATTCTGTTTAGAAAATGTCATGGAAAAGAATAATATAGGATTAATTTTTAATACTGTTTTAGGAATATTTAATGTATTCCGAGCTTACCACAAATCTTCCAGCCTACACCCCCCTACCCTGTGTCTACCGCATGACATGATGTACTTAGCTCTTTCTGTTGTGGTAAATTCTTCTCAGCACCAGGTCTGAATCTGCCAGTGTTGACAGTTCTTTATTCAAATGGGTAGTGCTAGCAGGGGTCATTTTCGTAGAAGATTTTGGATATACTACCCATGAGTTCTTAAAATGTATAAAACTGGGAAAAAAAACATTTTATGGTCTTGTTGGTAGTCTCAGATACATGATTTGAGTTCTGGGGAAGCACAATTCTCAGCCTTCAGTGGTACCCCAGGAGCCGTTCGTGGAGTTTTACTGTAGCTGTTTGGATACCACTGGGGTGAGCCTGGGCCCCTGGCCTCAGGGAAGTGTCACTTCAAATAGGATTAGAGTTTCTGAACAAACTTGCTTTGTGACTCCAGAAAGCACCCACGAGAGATAGCCCTCCCATCCAAGTCTTTATCACACATATCCCAAATGCGTTGTTCTGTGTGAGAGACATTCTTCAAACAGGGCCATGCGTACTTTCTTGGGCTCTCAGGTATGCATGGTGGAAAAGGTTTTACATTAGCAAACTGCTTCCAAAATTCTCTGCTTCCACATTTCTTCTTTTCTAAAATTCCCCGAGAAAGTGCTTGTGTGGCACATTTCTTCCCTTGCATTCCAAAACGAAGATTTCTTCCTTGCTCCTGTATATCTGTTCCAGGATTAGAAACCTCCCAATGCACCAAAAAAAAAAAAATCAGTAGTTTTGAAGGGAAACCCTTCACTGATTAATTAAGGAACTTAAGCCTGGTGCATTTCTTGCCTCTCTGTATCTTGAATATATTCATGATTATCAGACTGGTCTTGTAATATAGATTGTGATGCCAGTTATTTTTTTAAAAAAATTCTATTTATTTTTAGTTTTTTTTGGGAGGGATTCATATCTAATGATGCTCAGGGGTTACTCTTGGCTATGCACTCAGGAATCATCCCTGGTAGGCTCAAGGGACCATATGGGATACTGGGGGATGCAACGTGGATTGACTGTGTGCAAGGCAAACACCCTACCCACTGACTATTTATCTGGCTTTGTGGTGCCACTTCTTTTTAAAAAGAACACATGTGGGGTCAGAGTGATAGGACATTGCTTTACATATGGCTGACCTGGGTTTGATCCCCAGAACCTCATATGGTCCCCCCGACCCTGCCAGCAGTGGTTCCTGACTACAGAGCAAGAACTAAACATTGAGCACTGCCACAAGGTATGGCTCCCAACCTCTTACCCCCCCAAAAAAACCTCAAATCCCATGTGACACATGGACAATGACCAAAGGAGGATTGGGCACTTGGGTGGTAATGAAGGTGCAAAACTTTGTTCATTCATTTGTAAACATTAGCACTATTGTAACCATGTTACCTCAACTATGATAAGGTAAGTTACATAAACGGACAAAGTATGTGTTTCCAAGTACCAGCAAAAGTATGTTGGCTAAAACCATACATGCCTATTTTATCTGGCTGCTTTTAGGCTCAGTGGAGCTTTCAATGATAGTGAAAACTTATTTCATCATGAAATATTGATTTTAGTTAAAGTTGATATTCTTTGCCTTGAACAAGTTTAATATTTCATTATCTCCTGTTAACCCCAAAATGAGGTTTGGAACTTAACAATGAAACATTTGGGGAAATAATTTTTTAAAAAAAGGCAAAGGAGGTCCAAAATTTTCTGCCCACCCCCCAAAATTCTTTTTTTTTTTCCAAAATTCTTTAAGGAGGAAAATGAATAGAGGGTTTCTGAGTTGTCCTGTAAAAAGACCTTTAGGTGTCCCCTAGGGCTGGCCAGAGGCCCAGCTGTCCTTTTATTAGACATTTCTTATGCTGTTGCACTTCTGCCACTGCTGGAGTTCCAGTGATGCATTCCTGGGAGGAGTATTATATGGATTCCTTAAGTGCTCTGCTGCATAGGAAGATGGGTCCCAGCTTCCTTCCCCAACTTTACTTTTGCAGTTCTGCATTTTCTACACCGTAGTCCATAACACATGATATCAGCATCCTCGTGGCTCATTACTGGCTGATGCAATTCCTTGCTGACACCGTATGGGCCCATGTGGGTCAACTGTGATTTGCTCCTTGTTGTCTCCACCAGAGAACTCCGGCCCCTGGGTCAGCTTCTAGCTGGGAAGGCAAAGCGTGGGCACGCCACAGCATCGTAAGCTCCTTCACAGGCCAATTATCCTCTCTTAGTCCGGGCCAGTTGTTTGGGCCACACCTGATGTCACTGCAGGTGAGGGGTCTGAGAAGGGAAGGGGAGTGAATATTATCTAAGTACATCTTCCCTGGACTCAGTCATACAGGCCTGGAATTCTTTATTCAGGACCATTGCATTAAGAGGGAGAGCCAGACAGGGTGTGATTACACTTGGCCTGGGACACGAAGAAGGGTGTTTTGGTTTTGTTTTCCTTTGTTGGAAATAGTTTAACACAGCACCTGCCAGGCATAAGCTTTCAATAACTGTCAGTTAAAATATTTTTATGAATCTACCCTTGGTTGATGATAGTATGGAATCTCAGGGGTTCAGTTTGACACCCCCATGTGTCACACTCCCTCCACTGAAATCCACCAGCTTCCGCCCTCTCTTCCCCCTGCCCCATCCCTCCAGTTACCAACAAAGGTTTCACTGAGTCTAGAGCTGGGTTTTTGGTTTTAGCGTAGTTTCCTCAAAATTCAACCTTTCTGTCCCAAAAGGCAGTTTCCTCTTTTTTTAAAGGCAGAGTAGTATTCCACTGAGGTCAGAGATCACATCTTTTTTGTATTTGTGAATGGGAAATTAGGTTCACTCCATGTTTGGGCTATTGTGATGAATGCCTCTTTGAACAGCAAAAACACTGGTGTTAGTGAGTTTCCGTGTCCTTAGGAGAAGTGCCTGAGAGTGGGATGACTGGACCCATATAAGAGTTTCTGTTTACTTACTTATTTATTGTTTGGTTTGGGCACTATAACTAGTGATGCTCAGGGCTTGCTCCTGGCTCTGTGACTCAGGGATCACTTCCTGGCAATGCTTGGGGGGACTATATGAGATGCCAGGGGTCAAACCCAAGTTGGCTGCATGTTAGGCAAGTTCCCTATCCACTGGCCATCTCTCTGGTCCTCCATTTCATTTTATTTATTTTTTAAGGAATTGCCATTCCATTTTCCACAGTCGCTGCATCAGTTTCTCTCCCCAGCAGCAGAGAGTCAGAGTTCCTTTTAGCCACATCCTCTTCTGCCAGCATGTGCTATTTCCAATCTTTTTGACATAGGCATTGATGAGGAGTAGTACCTTGTTGTGGGTTTGATTTGCATTTATTTTCCTAATAAGTAATGTTGGCATTCCTGCCCCTCTCCCCCATGACTGTCTTTTTGTCTTCTTTGGAGAAGTGTCTTTTCAGGGTATGGCATTAAAAAAATTATTATTGGTTTGAGCCATACCAGTGATGCTCATGGGGATTTCTGCATCTGTACTCAGGGATCATTCCTGGTAGTCCTTGGGAGATCATATGTGGTGTTGCAAATTGAACCTGGGTTAGTCGCATGCATGGCAAGCACCCTACCCACTAGGCCATCTCTCTGGCCCCAGGGCAGGATATTTTAAGAACTACAAGTGGGGAAGTTTGAGGGTTTATCTGTGTTTTCTGAATACTGTAGTTGGGGGAGACTAGAAAAAGACTAAGGGAGTGAGAGGGAGCACAGAGAGATGTGTGGGAGAGACAGGAGGAGACAGGAATGAGGGATAATGTGAAACTAGAATGAGGGGCTTAGTGAGATTGAAACAGGCATGTGGGAAGAATGGAATATATGGTAATTGATCACCAACCAATCTGGCCCTCATTTACTCCTTTGTCTGACCATGGCATTGGCCATCCTGGGTGGGGAAGTGGCGCAAGACTACCGAATGCAGGTGGTGAGTGAGAGCCTCGGAATTCCTAGTTGCTTGGTAGTTACACAGTAGAGGAGGTATGGGGGAAAAGTAACCTTATACATTGTTGGTGGGAATTTGGTGCAACTTCCACAGACAAACAATATAGAAGTTTTTAAAAAATTAAAAATAGAAATACCATATTAACCAGTAAATTTTCTCTTCATTATCAATCCAAAGAATATAAGAACAATATTTGAAAATATATGCACTCCTTTATCCATTGCAGAATTCATAATACTCAAGAGATAGGTTTCATGATACTTAAGACTTGCAGGTTTGCTGACAGATGATTGGGAAAAGAGCAAATATATTAACCAATGGCATTCTATTTAACTCAGAAAAAAAAGGTGTATTCTTGACATTGTGACAGCATAGATGGGACTTGAGCTGATATGATAAATGAAATAAATTAGGAAGTGAAACAAAAACATTGGATGACTTCCCAAATGTGTGGCATACAAAGCAAATAGACAAGACATAATAAAAAAATTACCTAGATTCTAATGACAAAATAGTCGTTAATAGAGGAAATGGGCAAATTGTGTGGAAACATTCTGTCTAAGAGATTTACTTAATAGTAATGATGGCTAGTATAGCTTTGGCATGTTATATTCATTTACTGAGGTGGGGAGAGAACTTCAGGATTTCTAGTCGCTTGGTAGTTACACAGTAACAGCTGCACTCCTTGAACTCATGCAGCAGGTTAAGCCAATGGAAACACAATAAATGAAATCATACAGTAACCATGCATACAAAATCATGCACACAACCACTGGGAATAGGACAAGTAGAGACAGAAAGATTGTGGCTTCTCCAGTCCTCACGCTCTCTCATCGGCAGTATTTTCCTACCTGCTGTTTCATTCTCTGAGTTTTAGACTACACTGTGGAATCTGATTTGTGGCTCAAGAATAAACCATGTTCCTTAGACCCAGATCTTTTAATGACTAATTAGAAAAAAGATTGATTGGGATAGTAGTAGAGGGTTTGTGCCCATTAATGTAGTGGAACAGTATATAGATAGTAACATCAATACTATAAAAGGCATTCATAATCATATACGAAACATAAAAGAATTGGAAGGACATATAGGTGGCTTATCCAAAAAGAAATGACAAACACGGAAACAAACTTAAATTTTCTCATATTCATTTCAGTCGCTCCCGGCTGCGATAGCACAGCGGTAGGGTGTTTGCCTTGCACACAGCCAACATGGCCGACCCGAGTTTGATTCCTCCGCCCCTCTCGGAGAGCCCGGCAAGCTACC
>JAOXYA010146777.1:0-10004 GCA_028565675.1 Sorex palustris | reverse complement strand
AGACTCTGCTGTGTGGGCAGGCTACATTCGGTAGCCTGCCAGTTTGTCCAAAGTAGGAATGAGATAATAAGATGTCAAAAAAAGCAAAAAAATAAAAATAAAAGTAGCACTGTAGCACTGTAGCACTGTACTCCCGTTGTTCATTGATTTGCTCGAGCGGTCACCAATATCTTCTCACAACAAATTGTGAGACTTGTTATTACTGTTTTTTGGCATATCGAATACATCACGGGGAGCTTGCCAGGCTTTGCCATGCAGGCAGGATACTCTCGGTAGCTTGCCAGGCTCTCCAAGAGGTGTGGAGGAATCGAACCCAGGTCGGCTGCATACAAGGCTAATGCCCTACCCGCTGTGCTATCGCTCCAAGTCCCTTGCTTCTGTACTTTCTCAGCCATGTTCAGCTACATCACTATGGATGTTCACTTATCACACACATCTTGAAGGTACCTCTGGATCCCAGTCCAGGGCTTAGGGCACCTGCCTTGCTTTATTTTTTAAGAATAATGATGATGAGTTAAAATAAATAAAAATATAAATCACACTCCCACCCCTTGCTAACAATGCTTTAGTGAGTCCCACTGCACTTGAAATAAAACCCCAAGTCACTCAGTCTGCAAAGTTCTATATATCAGTCAGTAGAGTCAGACTTTAGTCAGTAGAGACTGATATATAGAGCTTTGCAGACTGAGTGCTCAGGGCTTTCTCCCGACTCTGTATTCAGGAATAGCTCCTGGCAGGCTTAAGAAACTATCTGAAATACCTGGGATTGAACCTAGTCACCTGCTTGCAAGACCAGTGCCCTACATGCTCTTCCTCTATTGACTTAACATGAAGGTTAGAATCATCTTGAGGTTAGAATTGTCTTGAAGGTTAGAATCATCTTGAAGATTGCAGCATCCTGCAGTCCTTATAGTGTCTGGACCAAATACAACATGCTTCTGATTTGACCTGGTTCAGCCTTTCAACTAGCTGTTCTCTCTGCCTGAATTCTTTCTTCCCTAGATCTTGTAGGCCTGTCTTTTTATTATTTCCAAATCTTATCCTAATGTTCATCTCTCTGGAACCAACTTCTTGGATCACCCAAAGGACAAAAAGAGTCCCTAATTACTTAGCATCCTATCAGCACATTTTCATTCTTGTGCCACTCTGCTTGTCGATTAATGTGTTACCTAGAACAACATGGAGTTTATAGCAGATGTTAAATAAAAATGTACTGAATAAATGGATTTGTATGAGTGAATAAAGAGATGGTCACATAAAATTAATCAGAGTGAAAGCGATTTAAGTTCAAAACTAAAATATTTACAAGACATTTTCTTGTTGGGTTTCTGTTTCCGCTTAAACTAAAGAAAAGAGTAAAAGTCACAGCTGAAATGCCAACCATCCCATTTTCAGTTTGTAGCTGACAGAGAAGTTTAAAATAAAATCCTTGCAAATGACATTATTTCTAAAATCTTTACTGACCTCTCAGCTGAGTCACTTTTATATGGAGATATAAAAAAAAACTAACAACTTTGAAGGAATACTTGCTATCTCAGTCTTGTAGAAATGGTACAGTAAAGCCCCTTTCTTATCTGTGGTTTATGCATCTAGTGATCTCAGTTAATTATGGTCAAACAGTTCAGCACTACACATCATAAGATATTTTGAGAGAGAGAGAGAGAGAGAGAGAGAGAGAGAGAGAGAGAACACATACACAGTTTTTATTATAGAATTATTATAATTATTTTATTATTGTTAACATTGTATCACTGTCATCCCGTTGTTCATCGATTTACTCGAGTGGGCACCAGTAACGTCTCCATTCATCCCAGCCCTGAGATTTTAGCAGCCTCGCCTTACTCGTCTTTCCCAATGCTGCCGTATTGGAGGCTCTTTCACGTGTTAGGGGAGTGAGACCCGTTACTATTATTGGTTTTTGGCATATCAAATGTGCCACAGGGAGCTTGCCAGGTTCTGCTGACCTTTGTTAACATTACTGTGCCTAATTTGTAAATTTATAAATTGCACTAGCATAAGTGTGCATCATAGGGAAAGGCAGTTTCTATATTGTTCAGTACTATCCCGGGTTTTAGGCATCTCAGTGGGACTGGAAATGCACCCCCTTAAGTTAAAGGAGACTAATTCAACCCAGCTCCGCATGAGAGAAAAATGTTAAGTAATGCATAGTACCAAATCTGAAGTTAATGTCATATCATTTCCTTTCTTATGCCTTAGAAAAACTCTTCAAGACTACAGCTCTCACATGCAGTGTTTGTGGTGTGTTGTTTTAGTTAGTTAGTTAGTTAGTTAAGTTTCTAAAACCCCCCTGAGCAAAGACTTCAACAAGTTCTCTTCAGCTTCTAATGTACTAGCAAGTTCCCTGACCTCTCTGCTGCCTGACAGTTACTTAGCCAGTTTGATAACATTCCAGTCATATTGTCTTAATTTTTTGGTTTTGGCTCTGACCTTTCTCTTCCAGGGAAGTATGTTTAACATATATCCTTCATACATAATTAGTCAATGGCTTCCATTTTTAAAGCCCGCTCAGCCTGTTGCTTCAAGCTTAGACAAGCCCTTAGTGCTCTAATATTGCAGAGCTAAGAGTCAGCCAAGTTTTCTGAAAGCAACTTTGTTTTCTTTCTAGTCTCAGGGCTTCCACCAGGTTAGGCCTGTTGCTGCTATAGCCTTTGCCACCTTTATTTTTTGTTCCTCAATACTCCTAGTACTGAGGTAGTTGGTTGTGGGGGGCTGGAGAGAGGGTCTACTGTTCTTTGTTTTTTGGACCACTAATCTGCAACTTATAACTTTATTGGAGGAGTCTAGATTTAAGTAGGTGTAATTACATGATTCCCAGAGAACAGAAATGTAGTTCTTCCCCAAACTTTTCTTAATTCAGAGTGTTACTAATTTAGACACATACCTTCCCCACCACAACCCCAGAATGAATAGATTGCGTTGAGTTTTAGATACTTAGATCATTATGTTCTTATGGAATGTCTCATTTGAAAGGCCCACTAGATGGAAAGATCAACTTAAGGATTTCTTAGGTTTCTTCAATTCAATATTTAATTTGGTTTGTAATTTGATATATCCCGACAGCCCATATGAAAAATAGATTTTAAAGTATCTAAATCTTATTCCAATTTCAAATTGCACTTTGTGAAAAAAGGAATAAAATGACTAGTAAGTCATATTTTTCCATTTTCTTAATTCATTTTCTCCCTGCTTTGATTTATTGCTCAGTGTTGCAGTGCTGCTCCCTCCCTTCCCTCCCCTGCCCTCTCCTCTCCTTCCCATTCTCTTTCCTCCCTGCCCCCTCCTTTGCCTTCCCTTCCCTTCCCTTCCCTTCCCACCATCCCTCAGTTCCCAGACCTGTGTTTAGTGGACCATGTGGTACCAAGATGGAAGAGACGCCTCCCCTGTGCAAAGCAGGAGCTCACCCCATTGTTGGCTCTCTCCAGCCCCAACATTTATTATTTTTTAACTTTTCTTTTTGGGCCACATGCCCAAAGTGGTGCTCAGGTCTTACTCCTGACTCTGAGCTCATGCATAAGTCCTGCTGGGACTTGGGGGACCATATGTGTTGCCAGGGATCAAACTCAGCGTCAGCTGGTAGGGTGCAAGGCAAGCACCCTACCAGCTGTGTTTGTTGCTCTGCACGTCCCCCACTGCCCTTCTTAAAACAGCATCTTGCTCCCCTTCCTATAGATGAGCAGAAAGGTAAGTCTCAGGGACCCCACACCGCTCCTCCCAAGACCCACAGCATTCTACCTAATTTTCCAGGGCTGGAGCGATAGTACAGCAGTAGGACATTTGCCTTGCGCACAGCCAGTCCAGCCGGCCAAGCTGGGTTCAATTCCTCCACCTCGGAGAGCCCAGCAAGCTATAGAGAGTATCCCCCCTGCACAGCAAAGCCTGGCAAACTACCCATGACATATTCAATATGCCAAACACAGTAACAACAAGTCTCAAAATGGAGATGTTACTGGGCCCGTTTGAGCAAAATCGATGAACAATGGGAGGACAGTGCTACAGTGCTACTGCATTTTTATAAAAGAAGTTTTCAGAAGTTAATACCGGTAATGGGATTGGTGCTGAAAGAATGTATGCCTGGAACTCATGTATGAATAACGTGGTAAATCATGGTGCCTTAAGTAATAGTAATAACAATAATAATAAATATCTGTGAGCACTTCACTGTCACTGTCACTGTCCTCCCGTTGTTCATCGATTTTCTTGAGCGGGCCCAGTAAAGTCTCCATTGTGACAATTGTTAGTGTATTTGGCATATTGAATACGTCACATGTAGCTTGCCAGGCAGAGGAATCAAACTCGGGTCGGCCATGTTGGCTGCATGCAAGGCAAATGCCCTACCCTCTGTGCTATTGCTCCAGCCCTGTGAGCACTTATCAATGTACAAATGCAGTGAGGACCAAGCTCAGGGTTGGGATCAACCTTCACCAGGCTCCTTCCTCCTAAACCTGTGTCTCATCAGAACTTCTGTCAGTGACCGTCCCTTGCACACTAGAAACAGGAGAGAGATCCCAATCTCCTTGTTTCCTGACTAGTATGGTCTTTCTCTGCACCTCATGGAGCCTCATAGTTTCCTAAATGATAGTTCAACATATGCCTCACTCAACACCTCCCCTTTCCATTTTCCACATTTTTCCAGAGGGCTCCTTAAAAATCTGAATCACTTTCTTCCAGTCTGTTGTTTAAAATGACTTTAGAACAGATTCCACGCTTTTTTGGCCTAGCCTGTCCTTTTAATATTTATTTATTTATTTATTTATTTAAATTAAATCCCTGTGAGATCCACAGTTAAAGGCTGGTTCTCACTGTGCCTGTACATAGTTGGGTCTCAGGCATACCATGTTCCAACACCCATCCCCCCATGAGTGCACATATCTCAGCACCAATGTCCCCAATTTCCTCCTGACACCCTCCCCCAACCCAACCTGTCTGTGGCAGGCACTTCTCTCTCTCTCTCTCTTTCTCTTTCACTCTCGCTCTCTCTTCTTTTGGGTATTATGCTTTGCTGGAACAATAGCACAATGGGTAGGGCATTTGCCTTGCATGCGGCCGACCCTGGTTTGATTCCTCTGTCCCTCTCGGAGAGCCCAGCAAGCAACTGGGAGTATCCTGCCCGCATGGCAGAGCCTGGCAAGCTCCCTGTGGTGTATTCAATATGCCAAAAACAGTAACAAGTGTCATAATGGAGACATTACTGGTGCCCACTCGATGAACAACTGGAGGACAGTGCTACAGTGCTACAGTGCAATACAGATACTGAGAGGTTATTGTGTTTGTTCCTTTACCTATTTTCAGCACCCAGTTCTTATCCAGAGTGATCATTTCCAACTATTGTTGTCATAGTGATCTCTTCTCTATTCCAACTGCCTTCTCCCCAAGCATTTGAAGCAGGCTTCCAACCATGCACCAATCCTCCTGGCCCTTATTTCTACTGTTGTTGGGTATTAGTCTCAGATGATGATTTTTTACATCCCACAAATGAGGGCAATCATTCTATGTCTGTTGCTCTCTTTCCGACTCGTGTCACTCATTATGATCCTCTCTTTGTCCATCCATTTTGAAGCGAATTTCATTACTTCATTTTTCTGAAAACTGCATAGTATTTCATTGTGTCTGTGGTCCATGATTTCTTTAACCAGTCACCTGTTCTGGGGCACTCGAGAATGCAGACTTTTGACCAATACAGACAAGCTCTTTCCTGACTGCTCTCTCCCTGGTGCTCCAGACATTTTTCTTGATTCTCAACTCAAAACCCATCCTCCTTATAACACCCTGTTGAGTGTCCCAACCTCTGCATGGACTCCCACACATTCTCCTTTGCCCTTAACACCTTTAACATTCAGCATAAATAGTCTTGCAGGGAGCTTTTTAGACGAAACCCTCCCGTGAGTATAACTTGTATTTGTTTTTGGACCACACCCGGTGGTACTCAGAGCTTACTCCTGGTTCTTACTCCAGGGAGCACTCTTGGGGAGCAAAGTGGGATGCTGGGTATCAAACTTGGATTGGTCTCATGCAATACAATGCTCTGCCCACTGTACTATCACTCCAGACCCCAGACTGTAATTTTTCCTGTGCGTTTTAAGCTAGTGGATTGCAGCAGTCTATTCTCATTTGCCTCTTAGAGTCTATGGATTCTTTGTTCCCTTTATCTTCAGCTATTTCTAATTGCAATGTCTGGTTCTGTAGTATATTTTCAACAAATAGCTGGAGAAATAATGTTTGAAGTGACAAGAAAGGGAGTGGTATATAAAGCCAGCAGGTCTCAATCTAAACACCTTTCTTCTCTTCCTACCCTCACTATATCTATATGTTAAATAGAGAATGAGTCACACATTGTATGGTTTATACTGCTATCATAATGTGGGATATGGGGGTCTCCATCCTCATGCATAATCCTCACACACAGGGAATTCAGCATTGGCTTTGTCCACAAGATAGCGACTTAAACAGTGTGTACATTTTGGTCATCTTCTAGGAATCAATATTTTTAAGCCAGAAATTTTAGAAATTACATAAGGGAAGATACTGAAAACCAAATACCATTCCTGAACATCAAAACTCTTATCATTTAGGTAAGAAGGTGAAACCACACTGTGAGATAAGGCAGTATAGAAGAAAATGAGGCCAGGTATAATTGAAAATTCAGGAGAAAGTAAAGCTTTCCAGTTATTGGGGCATTCGGATGAATAGCTGAATTGGCCCTGAAGGCACTGCTATGGGGCTAAAGGTTCAATGATAATTACACTGTAGAATAAAAGGAGAAGTTAGGAGGTAAGAGTCAGTGAAGATGGAGGGGAACCAGGGAAGAAGAATGTTTCATTGAACCTAAGAGAAAGTGTAGGTGTGCTAAATTTTTTAAAAAATTCTTTGTGTGGGGTCAGAGAGATTGTACAGAAGGTCTGGCGCCGTACTATCTCTCTGGGTGTATGACCATATGGGGTACAGGGGATTGAACAGACCAGGGTTTAATCCCAAGCACCCCATATGGTCCCCTGAGCCCATCAGGAATAATCCCTGAAAACAGAGCCAGGAATAAGACCTGAGCACAGCTGGTGTGGCAGCCCCCACCCCACAGGAAAATGCAAAAAAAAAAAAAAAACAAAACCACACCAAAAAGCTAAAAAACCCTTTCTTTTCTGAAGTTATGTCTATTTCACATCTCTTGAGTCTAATTGCCTTTGAGATTTGTGCAAGAGATTGAAAAAGGCAGAAGTGATAAAGTGTGACTTCCAGAACAGAAAACTGATAGAGCTTTGCAGCCTCTGCCTCCACTCCTGGGAATGCAGCCTGAGTCTGACGCGTGAGAAGCCACATTACTTCCTGCAGTGTGAAGTCTTTGAAGGCGATTTGAAGCTCCTGGTCGCGCCAGCAGTAGCAACCCCTGTGGGTGAGCTCTTGAACCTTCTAGTCCAACTGGATAGGTCTGTTGATAGGCCACATGAGGGCGTGCAGGTGAAGACAGCCAAGGCACCCCCAGCCAAACCAAAGAATCATAGGGAATAGTAAGGAATAGTAACTGGATTCACTTTGAATCACTGCATTTGGGGGTGATTTGTTATACCTAAATAATACACAAAGTAAGTTTAAGGAAAGGACCATACATGAAGATTAATAGATTTGGAAGCCTACTCTTTGGCATCTAATTTCTGTCTTCCAATCTGCCTTTTTGAATTTAATTTCCAATTTACAGATGAATGTATTTAGTTACTAAAGTCTGAGGCTATTTTCTGCTTCTTGTTTGTTTTTGCGGTGCCAGGGATCAAATGCAGGTCCTCAAGCATATGAGGCTTGTATTCTTTAACTTAGCCATATGGCTAGCCTCCAAGGCTATTCAGATCGTGTATTTGTAATTCAAGTCTTGTTCAGATCCTCGGGTTGACAAGAAATTCAGTCATTGACTTTAACTAGCATGCATAATCATGCAATGTGCTGATTGGGCAAGGGCAAAATCATTGACAATTATATTTATTTTTGTAAATGAGTTGTCTTCATTTTCATTTTAGGTCAAGACAAGGACATTAACCAAGTGACAATTATATTTCTTGTTGTAAAGAAGTATCTTCATATTCAGTTTAAAACTAGGGCCGTATCAGACAGATCACACCATTATTCATTGCAGCACTTAATACAATAGCTAAAATGTGGAATTCATCTAGGTGTCCAATGACAGATGAACATATCATGAAGATGTGGTAGATATCCACATTGGACTACTATGAAGCTACAAAAAATGATAAAATCATGTAATTTGCTGCAATTCAGATGCAACTGGAAGAGGACAGGTTAAGTGAAGTAAGCCAGAAGAAAAAGAACAAGCATAGGCCAATCTTACTTCTATGTGGTATAACTGGGCCAGGGAATGCAATGTGGCAAAAGAGAGATATCTAAATCACTCCTGACTCCAGCATATGGGGAGGAAGAGGACAGAGAAGGAAAGAAATTGAGAATGGGTAGTAGCAGGGGTCAGGAATGAAGGGTCTCAGGTACATCAGCAGTGTAGAGGAGTGGTACAGCTCCATATCCACACTGCAGAGTCAGTAATGAAGGAAGCAGGAGATCTGAACCACAACCACCTAACTTAAAATGTGCCCATCAGGCTGGGGGCTAGGATGAGGTTAGAGAGAACACTGGTGGAGGAAAATGACACTGATAGTGGGACTGGTGCAAGAACATACTATGCTTAAACTCAATAACTTGTTAATCACAGTGTCTTAAAAAAAAGTGGTGTTCGGGTTATCTGATAAAACTATCAATTTTGTAGGTATTTAGTACACAACATTACATGAAAATTATATGGGAATAAGCTAGCTTACCCCAAACTATCATCCATTTAAGGTCTGAAGCTACAATTTCTTGAGGTTTCATGTAATTCCCCTACCTTTTTTTCATTTAGGGAGAACTGGTTTAGATTTCCTGTGTTTGCTGTGCAGCTGAGTGTCATGAAACGAGAACTATTTTGCAGGAGGCCACCTTCAATAGCATAATTGTACAAGCTGCATTAAATCAAGGGCATAGGCAGCTTGTTATTTTATAGTAGATACTTTTGAATATGATTTGCTTTGTTTTTGTTTATTTACTTTGTTGTTTGCCATTATAGTCAAAGTTTAGATAAAATAAACACAAGGTGCCATTGAAAACATTAATCAGGGCTTTATCACCATCAAAACTTAGCCCAGGAGCTGGAGAGATAGATAGATAGATAGATAGATAGATAGATAGATAGATAGATAGAGAACTGGTCTTGCATGTAGCTACTCAGTGTTCATCCCCAGCATCCCTTATGATACCTCAAGCACTTTGAGGATTGATCCCTGAGTACAGAGCCAGGATTAAGCACTTGAGGGGGGCGGGGGGATAAAGCCCCTAAAACACACAAAAATTGGCTCAATAATTTGATTTTTAACTTATGCTTGAATTCAGAGCAGTCTTTCACTACTTCAGTGAAAATTTTTTTAAAATGTAAATCATTCAAAATGCATAAAATACAAAATGAACAGTTTTCACAATTCTGTTGTGAAATATATATTATATTTATATTATTCACTATAAATAAATATAACATATTCAATACTTAATATACACTTTAATATCCAGGACTAACACTTTGATCTATGAAACTATGTAATAATATATTTATCATCAATTCGACTATCTGGTTTATTCTTCTTCCTTAACAAAAAGCTGAGAACTCCCTATGTTAAAAATTTCTGTAATGATCATTCCTTCCTCTTTGATAGACTGAAATTTTTGAAAAGAAAATCATTAACTAAAATGTGTAGTTTCTTCTACATATTTATTATAGTATGGTAAAGGTAAAGACCCTCCCCTTATTCGTTGATTTGCTCGAGCGGACCCAGTAACGTCTCCATTGGAGACTTTGTTGTTACTTCGTTTGGCATATCAAATACTTCACGGGGAGCTTGCCAGGCTCTGCCGTGCGGGCGAAATACTCTCGGTAGCTTGCCGGGCTCTCCGAGAGGGGCGGA
>JAOXYA010146725.1:0-10005 GCA_028565675.1 Sorex palustris | reverse complement strand
GAATCGAACCTGTGTCGGTCATGTTGGCTGCGTGCAAGGCAAACGCCCTACCCGCTGTGCTATTGCTCCAGCCCCAAAACTTTCTTATAGGGGCTGGCATGGGATGAAACCTTTTATTTTTTTATTTTATTTATTTATTTGCTTTTTGGGTCACACCCGGCGATGCTCAGGGGTTACTCCTGCTTTGCACTCAGGAATTACTCCTGGCGGTGCTCAGGGGACCATATGGGATGCTGGGAATCAAACCTGGGTCAGCCGGCCGCATGCAAGGTAAACGCCCTACCTGCTGTGCTATCACTCCAGCCCCAAAATCTTTTATTTTTTTTAAGTGAAGTAGTTTTTATTGAACAAAACTTGCTGAAAAGATGTGTGAGGAGATAAAAAGAGGAAATATATGTTCAAGAGAGACCATGGGCTTTTCTAGAGTAGAAAAAAAAGGGGACATAGAGACACAAGTTCAAGAGAGAACATGGGCTTAAAGAGTAAGCTGGGACTAAAAACTTCTTTACATATGCAATAAATAATAAATGTCCAAAACAAAGACTAGCAATATTTTGTTAAGAAAAAAATTTTTTAAAAGAACAACAAATAAATCAATAGTTTCTTCTTGGGCATTTCCCTTGCATACCTCGCCTGCCTGAGATTCAGAAAGTTCCAGCAAGAAAGGAATTTCTGTGTCAAAGTTAGCGAAGAAGCTCGACCACTGATGTTCGAAAGTCACCAAGTCCTAGAGGAAAATGAAAAAGATAATGTGTTTGGTCGTATAAAGTAGGAACTATGGAAAACCAGACTGCATCTGATTTCAAACTACCAGCTTATAATGCTGTTTTAAATGGCAGTAACTGGGCTGGGGAGAGGGATACTGGGGGCATTGGTGGTGGAAAATGTACACTGGTTGGAGGGATGGGTGTTCAATTATTGCATGACTGAAATTCAAACATGAAAGTTTTGTAACTATAGCTCATGGTGACACAATAAAAAAATAATTAATTAAAAAAGACAGTAACATTTGTTACCTACCACATGGGAGAACCTAGAAACTACCTCAACGTGTAAGAAATTATATATAAAATAAAAACCAATGTGTTATCCACTTACATAAAATACCCAGAAAAGATTAATGGAAAGAGACTAATCTACTAATTGGTGGTTTGAAACTGTCTAGAAATAGGAACGGAAGCTGACCAGGTGACTTCTTTTGGGTAAATAAAAAAATCCTAAAATTCAATTATGGTGATGATCATAGAATCCTGAATGTACTACATTACTGAACTGAACACTGAAAATGGATAAATTTTATGGTTTATAAACTATACTCCAGTTGTCATTTTAAAAGGATAGCAAGGCTCCGAAGTGCTATATTTAACAAATGTTCTTGTTCAAGTTGAGAGAGGAAATCATTTATGAATTACCTAACAACTGATTCTACATGCAGCACCCAAAGGATTCAATCAGAGAGACTTTGTTCAAGGACAACTTGGTTGACCTCAGCTATCTGGTGGGTCTGGAGGTAGTGCAGAGTCTTTGCCCCATCTCCCTGCTTGCACTGGTGAGGGGAAGAATGGGAAGTGGGCACCCTTCCCGGCAGACTCTCCACTAGGTACAGCTGCCCATTCCCCCCATTCAAACTGCCTTTCTGCCTTTCTGAATTCATTACAGTTCCCGATAACCATACACTGCTTTCTGCTTCTGCCTCTCCCTCCCCCCCTCCCTCCCTCCCTCCCTCCTCCTTTCTTTCTTTCTAATTCTTGGGCCACACCTAGGTGCTCAGGGGCTATCAGGCTCTGTGTTCAGGACTGACCCGGAGGGTGCTTGGGGAATTGTATGTGATGATGGGTATTAGAACCAGGAAGGTGAGAGCCTGTAACTGCACCATTTCTCCAGTCCTCATTTATTTTTTTTATAGGGTGTCACAGGCAATAGTGCTGGGGGTGAGGAGGGGAATATGTGGTACCAGGGATGAACTCAGGCCTGGCACACACTAGGTCTGTGTCCTTCCCTTTTTTTGGGAAACACACCCCTGGCAGTACACTGGGACCATATGTGGTATAGGGGATTCAAACTGGGGTCAGTATAGGCAAGGTGAGCATATTTACCCCTGTACTATTTCTGCCCCACAGGGCTGTGCTCTTACTACTGGAGCTATCTCCCTGGTCCTTATTTTGCTATTGTTGATACTTTTGTTTTCTTTACTTTTTTTTTCTCTTTCTTTGTTTTGTTTTGGGGCCACCCAGGTGGTATTCAGGGTTTACTCTCGGCTCTGTGTTCAGGGATCACTCCTGGTGGTATACATGGAACCATATGCAGTGTCAGGGACCAAACTGGGGTTGGTTGTGTGTAAGGCAAGTGCCTTACCTCCTGCTTTCTCTCTGGTACCCCACACCCAATGTACATCTTACACTGAGTAAATGTCCATATGTTGGATTCCCAGTCTAAGGGCCTTCCTCAAACCAGACATTCTGTGTGTGCCCCACCAAAACTATTAAAATGTTTGCTCTACTTCTTTCTTCTTTTCCTGTCAAGGATGCACAAATACTCAGTCCTGTGGTTCTGTATTAACAATGTACTGACTTTGCTTCTGGGCATCAGCAGGTTGGGAATACTTAGTATAAAAAACATTCTCACAAATTCTTTGCTATTTGCTTCCCTGATAACCTACATTTTATACATGTACATAAATCTGAATACACACATATACATATGCAGAATGAGAATTTTTCAGCTTTGGCCACTGAAGAGAGCTATGAATAATCTAGATCTAGGAACCAATAGCAATGAACATTCCCAGTATTCAGACTGTGATGCTTACATAAGATTTCCCACTCAAAGAAACCAAAACTGAGTAAGAAACATGATTGGGATAATACTAATGACGGTGTTAAAAGGATTTGTGGCCAGCTTGATAAAAGCTCACTTCCCCAAAATGGAACAACCTGAACATTAGTGATGACGGACAGAAACACAGCAAACATGCCTACATCTAGGCAGTACTTTGAGAGAATGGTTAGGAGCCAAATTTATTTTGAAAACTGAAGAGCAGGGTATGGCGGTGTTAAGGACATGAGCTTACCAGCTCCCTCACTGTCTGTGAGCCTCAACTTTTAGTGCTCACAATTTGGCAAGCCAGTGAGGAGTGCAGTCTAAGATGTGCAAACCGACCTGGGGCCAGGAAACTTTCTGGTAAGCCCCTTACCAACAGGCTCTCTTTCTGCCGAGGGACAGTCCCCCTCTCATGCTACTCACAACAGGTCACAGAAACAGGGGTCTCTCATGCGTCTCTTGGACACTGTCACAACCAGCAGACCACCAATATGACTGAGAATGGGGAAAGCTGCCTTGGGGTGCACCCTCAAGAAACTCCCCTCTCCCCTGCCTGGGTCCATTTCTCTGTGGACCAGGGGGCACTTCTTCTAGTGCTCTCTAGTTTTGGCCTTTACATGATTTATGAATCAATTAATCTATCTGAGACCACTTTTGTGCCTATTCTTTCCCAGAAAAGAGAAGTGGGCTGAGAAAGGGAACTCATCATCTTGTGAGAACTTTGGAAGGCTGAACTCAGGTTAGAGACAAAAGTAGAAGCCAGCATGTGGGGATCTGGTTGACTAGTAAACAGGATAGGATGAACTGCTGCTAGAGCCATGAGGATGCGTTCTCCTGGCCACCCAGATCTGCCTCTGTCTTTGGGAGCAGCTGCCTTCAGGTGCCATGTTTGATGTATTTAGAGTTTCAGGTTGTTTGTGAATCCAAGAATTTGGAGAATTCCCTTCACGGCTTATGGTGTTTGTTTTGTGGCCACATCCAGCTTTGCTCAGGACCTATTTCTGGCTCTGTGCTCAGGGATCAGTCCTGGCTGTGATTGGGGGACCATATATAGTGCCAGGGACCAAAGAGGCAAGGCAAGTATCTTACTGGCTTAACTATCTCTTTAGCCTCCATATTTTTTTTTTTTTTGCTTTATGTGTTGTGGCATCTAAGCTCTGTCCAAAGCAGCAAATATTGGTGGTCCACCGGTTTTGCTAAGTTTCAAGAGATCCAAGACTCAGCTAAAAAATATTAACATTTGTTAATTCTTTCCTTTTGTTCTCTCTCATATGATGAATAAACTTTACCTCTTTTGAATAAACAACAAAAACAGTTTATTGATTTATTGGACTGTGATAGCACAGCAGTAGCGTGCTTGCCTTATGCGCTGCTGACTCGACCGACCCGGGTTCAATTCCTCCGCCCTTCTCGGAGAGCCCAGCAAGCTACTGAGAGTATCTCGCCCACACAGCAAAGCCTGGCAAGCTCCCCGTGGCATATTCAATATGCCAAGCATAGTAACAACAAATCTCACAATGGAGACTTTACTGGGCCTGCTTGAGCAAATCGATGACAACGGGAGGACAGTGACAGTGACAGTGAATTTAGTTGGAAGCTTGGTGAATTCCAAACAGATAAAGTCATAACACTGAGTTTCAGTGAAAGTTTAGAGGACAATTTTGCAGGTGTGTCTTAATTTGTTTTCCAAATCTCTGGGGGAAAATCTAGTTGTACTAATTGCAGAGCTTACCAAGTAGGACTCGCTGGAGTTAGGTGAGCTAAAACCAATCTGAGGTTTGTAGATTGGAAAGTATGACACGCTCCTTTAAAGCAGATAAAACCCTGGACATCTGCCATATTCATCTTACTTCAGCCCTCAGCTGTCCTAAAATGTTGGCCTTTTCCTTAATACCCAGATATGAGTTCTGTATTTTAACATTTTCCCCCTTTTTGTGAAGAATTTAGATACAAGTCCTTAAAGGGCTAATCACCTCAGAACCAAGAGACTGATTTTTTGGAAGAAACATCTTCTGAGTTACTAAACTCAGAATTTTGAAGGAAGATTGTAAAGCAGCAAAATGGTCATCCCAAATTAGGTCTTGGGTAAAAGGTTACTTTTAGGGGGTCCAGGTGGGTATGGAGGCAGGGGACCCTCAAGCATTGGGGATGGGCTGGAGGGAACTTATTTCCATAGGAGAGGTCCAAAAAGTAAAGGGATATTTTCCGCACCAGGTCAGTTTGTTCTATAGTCCCTCCACCCCACTATGAGTAGCCCCTTGAGTAGGAAATGGCTAAGTCTGACTCAGCATCCTATTTCTGAAGTAAACTGACAGTGGGGAGTAGAAGAACTAGCACAAAAACAGAAGTATCTTATATAAAATAGCCTTCCTTCATGCTAAAATCCCCAAGAAAAGGGTCAGAGAGATAATATGGCGGGTAGGGCACTTGCCTTTTATGTGGCAGACCTAGTTCAATCCCTGACATCCCATCTGGGTCCCCTGAGAACTGCCAGGAGTAATTCCTGAGTGCAGAGCCGAGAATAAGACCTGAGCACCACTGGATGCAGCCTCAAACAAAACAAAAAAGAAACAAGAAAAAGATCCCCAAGAAAAGAGATAAAGGGTTATTTTAGAAGGAAGCAGTTTTGAAACCCCAGCTTCCAAAGAATGGAAGGATGAGGGACTGGAGCAATAGTACAGCAGTCAAGGTGTCAGACTTGCATGCGGCTGACCTGGGCCCAATCTCTGGAATCCCATATGGACCCCTGAGTCCACCAGGAGTGACCCCTGAGCACAGTGCCAGGAGTAAGCCCTGAGCACCATTGGGTGTGACACAAAGCACCCCCCAAAATAGTTTTTAAAATACATAACATTTATCTTTAAGAAGGCATACTCTTCTGATAAACCACTAGAACAGGAATCTAAATCAATCTGATCTATAACGGATTTGATTTGGTGTTACTGCATTTGTTGTTTAATTAGCTTAAACTCTATTAAAATATTTTAGAGTTTGAACTTTAGCAGAGATTGCTCCGAGCACTGGTAATCTATGTTTTACAGCTGAGTTGCCAACTTTCTGAATTCCCTCTCTGCTTTACAAGCTAAGTTGACTACCAGCTTTTGGCGTTGCTAAGGAGTTGTTTGCTCTCAGTCCCCTTGGCTCAGTCTACATGAGAGATCTGTTCTGCTGCCTTGCACACAGCCTCAAGAGTGCAGACACTTAGAGTCTGTAAAGACCTGGAGTGCCTCCAAGACTGTTCTCAGCTTTCTGACTTCTATCCAACACACAGGTGATAGCTGAGGGTCAAATGCCTGCCTCTGCTCTTCTGCCAGGTCTCTAGCCTTTGGTCTACAATTCGAGTATTCAAACAGGCTTATGGGACAGAGTGTAGAAGGAAGAGTGCTAACTCCTCACACATATGAGTTAGGAGCTCTGTGAAAGAGCATCTGATTTCTCTTCATCTGTCTACAAAGGACCCGCTCCCATCTACTACTCTCCCAACAATGGTGACAGCACCCTACAAAAGGCTACTTCTAAGGAACTGAGTTTGTGTAGCTTTTATGCAGCTTCAGCTCTCATGTAGTATTTTAAAAACTTGTTAAATTCAGGGGCCGGGGCAACAGTACAGCAGGAAGGGTGCTTGCTCAACATGCAGTTGAGCCAGGTTCAATCCCTGGCATCCTATATTGGTCCTCTGAACCCACCAGAAGCGATCCTTGAGCACAGAGTCAAGAGTAAGCCCTGAGCACTGCTGGGTGTGGGGAAAAATAACACGTTTAATTCAGATTGCTCACATTAGGTGAGGGTAAGAGCACTGACTCCTTCTATTTTCTGTGTCCCAGAGAATGGAAATCCATGGCCATTTTTAGTTTCTTTCTTTCTTTCTTTCTTTCTTTCTTTCTTTCTTTCTTTCTTTCTTTCTATGCCAGGGATCAAACTCATAGCCTCACAGGTGTCTCCTCAGCCCTCATTTTTATTACTAGTCAAAATATTGCTGGCCTCCAATTCTCCACTAATATATTTTATGTAGCAATTTCTAAGAGTAGTGGGTATAAACATGCTCAAACTTATTCTGGCACAAGAAATTTCATCTCATTCCCTCTCCTTGAGAGGAGGGGATTGGGTCACTATTATTAGTGTCCCAGGTAGTCTCCATGCTCGGGAGTCCCTCCTCACAGTGCTCAGGGGATCATGTAGTGCCATGGAAGGAACAGGGAGCTCCCATATGCAAAGCACACATGCTAGCCCTTTGAGCTATTCCCCCAGCTCTCATTTCATTATTTCTAAATACGATACTATCGAGTTTAAGCCCTCACTTTTCAGAACAGATGGAAATCCAAAAGCAGACATTAAAAGGGCTTCCTTCTAGGTCAGGGGATGAGGCTGACTGGTAGCACACTTGTCCTGTAGGCAAAAAGGTACTAAATTTGACTCCTGGCACTACCTCACATGCCTTATACCCCCGCATGCTGAGAACAATCTCATACCAATGCTATCGGTGTCCTTGATTATCACAACAAAGTGTGTGTGATCTCCAGCACACTACAACCACATGTGTGCAAAGCACTATAACTATATTTGAGTACCACAATCAAATATGCAACCTCCAGTCATCACAACAACAAAAGTGAAAGGGTCAGGGAGTGAAAATAGAGAAAATAACTTCTTTTCCCTTCCCCAATCCCCACCCTGTTTCCCTGCTATAATGATTGATTTAGATTTTTGGGCCACACCTGAAGATGCCCAGGGTTACTCTTTTTTTTTGGGACACACCCAGCGATGCTCAGGGGTTAACGCCTCATGCACTCAGGAATCACCCCTGGCAGTGCTCGGGGAACCATATGGGATGCTGGGAATTGAACCTGAATTGGCCGTGTGCAAGGCAAATGCTCAAACACTGTGCTATTGCTCCAGCTCCCGCTCAGGGTTATTCTTGACTTTGCACTTAAGAATTCCTCCTTGCAGTGCCCGGGGTACCATACAGGATGCTGGGGGTGCCCTACCCTTTCTGCTATGCCTCCAGCCCCTTCCTTCTTCACAGTATCACCTAATAGCACTGAACTTACAGGAAGTCACAAAATCAAGAGAAGACCTTGCAGCTGCTTATGGTGATGACCACTCTTGCTCCTTCAATTTGATGCCACTCTTGTTCAATGTGCAATGAAAGATGTTCTCCTGAATGGAGTCTAGTCCTCTGTGTAAAGTACTAGATAGTTATTCTTGAAACTTGGTGGTATTTCAGATAAACCTGCCTTTTCCTTAAAATAATAGAACTCAGGTCAGAGAGTTAACACAGTGGGTAAGATGCTTTGCCTTGCACATGGCAACCTGGGTTCAATCCCTTAATAGTCCTCCCCAAGCACTGCCAAGAGTAATTCCTAAGTGTAGAGCCAGGTGTAATCCCTGATCATTGCAAGATGTGGCCCCCCCAAGCAAATGAATACCAAAATGACAGTGCTATGTCTAGCCTTTGGGTCATTTGCTTCATCCTTACAGTTGGGGCACTGTGTGCATGTGGGCAAGGATCTCAGATGCTTTAAAACATGCAAATTCTGCATCCATCCTCTATCTATAGTTAACTTTTATCATTTTTTCATTCTTTACTGTTGTGAAAATTTGCTTTTCACCTTTTTCCATAATTACACCAATCATGATGGCTGATGATGATAGAATCTTTTCAATGAATAAAACTTCGAGTTTTTCTTTCCTATCCCTGTTTAATGAAAATGTTTAAATAGGGACTGGACAGATAGTATAACAGGTAGGGTGTTGGCCTTGTATGTGGCCAACCTGGGTTTGATCCGTGGCATCCCATATGGTCCCCTCAGAACCTCCCGAGTACAAAGCCAGGAATTATCCTTGGGCATCACCAGTTGTGGCTGAAAAACGAATAAGTAAATAACATACAGGCATTACTTTTCACAAGTTCTATTAGGGTTTTGATGTTATAGCTCACCTCACAAAAAGCCTTCAAAATCCTGTTTTTCCATGCAGGGATATCCATAATGGCAGAGAGAGAGACTGAGCTTGAGCAAAGTATAAATAAAGTTTCCTTGGAATACAGACACTTCGTCAATTGTATATAACTGTATAGTTATATACAATTACTTCATCACTGTCCATAGTATTCTCAAACTGCAGTGGTTTTGATGAACATACCCACAAACAGGAAATGCCATGAAGATTCAAGAATTACTATCTACTGCTTTACAGAAAGGGTTTGCCCACCTTCGAGACTACTGAAGCCATAGTCCATCTTTTTTTTTTTTAGATCTTTTCATGCCAGAGAAGAACAAAAAGACAACTTTCTCTTGTTTTTCTACAGCAGTCCAACAGAAGGGATGTCTATAGGTGAAAACCTATACCTGGACCAGGCTGGTGGCCTCACTCAATGTTCCCTCAGGTGAGGACTCCTCAGAGGGAAAGAGGTAAGTGATCACTTTTCCAATTGCTCAGGAAGTTCAATGTTAACAGTTAGGACAGAAATTGCACATTTCTTTGACTAAAGTAAATTGAAACACATCTTGCTTTTCTTCAAGTTAAATATGATGATTGAAAAAATAAGTTATAATCTAGTTAGTTATATACTTTATTAGTTAAATGTAAGTTATATAGTAATTAATATACTTTACTAGCTAAAAGTAAGTTGGATCCTTACTTCTGAGAGCAAACTCTCCAGAGACATAGGGTCCATCTTGCTGTAGACATTCCACAGATTCAAACTCACATCTTGCAACTGCAACACAAGGGCAAAAACAGTGAAAGGTCTGGGTCAGTCAGTATCATTAGGACACATAGAACTCGCTTCATTTCAGTTCAGAAGTGGCTCTTGGTGAAAACTTAAACAATAGCATAATATATAAAAGTTTTACCAATTACACTAAAAACTACACATATTAATGAATGCTGTCCCACAGAAGAAAACTGTAATTCCAGAAACTTGGTACATCATTCGAACATCTTCAATAACAAAAACAGATACCTACATACACACACACATAGTTAGCTTTTGCTTAAAATAAAAATTTAGCACTGCACTGTCCTCCCGTTGTTCGATTAGCTCGAGCGGGCCCAGTAACATCTCCATTGTGAGACTTCTTGTTACTGTGTTTGCCATATCAAATATGTCACGGGGAGCTTGCCAGGCTTTGCCGTGCGGGCAAGATACTCTAGGTAGCTTGCTGGGCTCTCCAAGAGGGGCAG